>JASDQU010505238.1:36165-49657 GCA_032191745.1 Picea mariana | reverse complement strand
TTTATTCCATTCTTACCTTAAATTCCAATTTGGTATTTTCTTGCACATATGTGTATTAAATCAATCTTTAGGTTTATTTTATTTTTCTTAATTTCTTAAATTGATTTACTTCATCCCCTCATTATTTAATTTATAATTTAGTTTTAGTCTTCTTACCAACTTAGGCTTAATTTTTGAATAGCCTTAGCTTTTCATTTGGGGATTCACAATTAATGATTTCAATCCTTAATTAATTAATTAAATCCAACAATTCTTAAATATTTTACAAAGTTTAATTGTTCGCTCAAGGTTTTATAAGCCACCTAGATTCATTGACTCAAGTTTTATTTCCACGATCTTCCCTTCAAGACACACTCTGTGTTCCAAGGGTGCCACTTGCCTTTGACTGGTTTTGGTAGTTGTCCCACCCTTGGAGTCAACACTCCATTCAGGTGACCTTGTGAGAGAATAAGGGATTCTAAGGAATAAGGGCCCTGCCTTATTGTCCGCCCCTTAGAAATCCTCGTGAGCGACTGTCTTAGTCTTCCCTCACGACATTGTGGACCTATCGAACTAGGTAATCGTTAAACTACAATTCGAGCCTCGACAAGAGTGCTAGTAGGTTGCAGGGACTCTACCACACCTCTCCCTCAATATATGGTCTACATGCATGGCCCCTTTACTCCTTATTTGAGTCATATTAGCAAGCATTCGTCAGCCTGCATCCATCAGCGAAACACTATCAATGATCCATAAACAAAATCATACTATAATCGATCATATGTCACATATGCATAAATGAAATACTCAAACCACTAAAATCCACTCCCTAACCCAATCTAGAGTCCAATAATGTCCATTGATTTCTTCGACATCCACAATGCATCCACTGTTTTGCACACTTAGGAAAACTCATCAATAGCATATGTCAATATGCATATAAAAAATAACATAAAATAATAATTCATCAACATCATCATAAGATTCCATAAGTGAAACAATAACGATGTACTATGACCGGATCACTTGCATGCAAGTTCCCTCAAAGAATAAGTCAATAACATGTGCTCACAAGAGTGGGATGTTACACCCACCCTAAGGGATCAGATAGATAAAAAAAATTATGTTGACCATTAGAAAATGGTGTCATGATTTGTGATTGTGAAAGTGTAGTTTGGGGTTGTTCTCAAACAATGTTTGTGCGGCATACACTTCATGGGTTTTGGATTACTCCTTGGTTGGATCAATGTTTGGAGCTAGTATAGAGTGATTCAAGTGGGAACCTAACAATATTGAGATTTATCCTTGGGATTTCATTGCTCCCTTCATAACATTAAGTGTAGAATTAATTCCATTAACCTCATTTTTCATAGGCTAGTGTTAAGTGGGTTGGGCCTATTGTCTGTTCTCTAAGTTGGTCATGTTATGATTCTAAACCATGCGACCACCAAATATTTTGCGGAGGTGTTATTCTCCACCTATATCACTATGATCAATGGCTTGAAAATAACTTATTTAGATATACCCTAAATCAATGTATTGTTGGATCCACATGAAGATAGCTAATTAAGAGGCATAGCCACATGATAATCATGGCACAAAGAATATTTTGAGATAGGTATCACATAATGGTGCTAGTAGTAGCCGTTGTTTTTGGGAGTAATCCTCTTGTGGGAGTGTTAGTTCTAGGTGATTATTATTGTGGTGATAGAACCTCCAAATTCCCTCTAAATGTAAAGATGTAGAAATTTCATTGGTTGAATATTATATGCTAGGATTTGTAGGTCCTAAAGGTAGAGGAGTTCCAAGTGTTAAAGCTCTTTGATATAATTGTGTGGTACAATAATAATACCCAACCCAATATCTCAAGGAACTAATTAATAAAGCTCAGTCATGCCCTTAGTGATACAATCTGACTACCAGAGCCCTCGAGAGTGGTCTCCTCCAATTATATCCTTAGTGTACTATAGCAACAAGATGGTTGATCAATGTATATAGAGTTGGTTTTAGCTATACCTAGGGGAATTTTGATATACTTGAAGGTATGTGAAGTGAGATTCGATATACAGGTGTTGTTTGATGTGGTACTACTTGAAGGGGTGCCAACATGTATTAAAAGGGTTTCCAAAAAAGTGATTCCACTTGTATTTTCCAAGTTTTAAACCTGTGAAGTAAACCAATGCATACAGGTTCTGAAAAACATAGAAATAAATTAATGGCTCATACACATAGTACGCAAAGATTTATGCTTGAAACCCTTAACCTGGAGAAAACTAATCTTCCTTGTTGTTGCACCTCTCAACTCTTCATTGTATTATTTTCACCATACGTAATAAAATATATAAAATATTTTAGGTATTTCGCAGCTACCAAAACCCTAATTCCTTAATCTGGTATTAATTTAGAAAATCACTAAGAATAGCGAAGAACACTAAAATAGCAAACATCACCATAAAAACAAAAGTGGGCACTGCCCCAAAGTGCACATGCCCACAGAGAGAGAAGGGGGGAGAGATTGTTAGATGCAGTCATTAAATCATATGTACCCACACACACACACATGCAAAGAATATAACACCTACCCAACATATTTCTTATGTGTATTCTTCCCTAACCACATTTTTACTTATTGAATGAAAGATCACTATGCTATTTAAATACATGATTACTAGAATACATTTGTAGCCTGAAAACAATATACTAAAATTTGAAGCCATGCTAGATCAACAAATAGCCCTAACACCACTTGTAGTCTTACATAACCCTTAAAATTGAAAGACAACCAAGTATACAAAGAATATAATTGCAACATCTAGATGCAATAGACAAGAAGATTAAATATGTAAAATATACCCTTATATTATGATATTCAAAAGAAGGAAACAATGTTCACCTACCTGTTAAGGTGGGTTGATATTTCACCAAGCAAAGATCCAAGATAACAACACAATTCAAACATTTCATAGCCTCCTATATCTTTAAATAGTTTTTCAATAGAAAAATCCCTAACTAGTTGTTGTCCCATCACTAATGGGTTCCAACTACCTAGTGGGATTTATAAAGTAGAACCCACTTTTATATTAAATAACTATTATTTAGTACCTAATGGGCCTTATTCAAATATGATGGTTGTATACAACAATTAATTTACACTTTCCTAGCCTAAAGTACGAATGTTAGGGTAGGACCCTAACACAACCTAGGACTAAGGAATTAAGACCAAGATGAAGTAATGGGGTAGTTCATATGTGGACACAACCCAAGTGTAAGAACTTATAACCAACATCCCTATATTTCTAGAGATCATGTGTTTTCATAAAAGATAGGAAGTGATTATGTGAATGAGTGTCTTCAATAGAATCACGTTCTCAGAGACAATGTAGTGTGTTAATTCTTTGAGGTAGAAAATATTTATTTTATACACATAACAAGACTTCAGATGAGGAAAAGTCCACTATGGTAAAGGTTCCATTTCATCAATAGAAAATGACATAGAAATCACTCTAGAGACCACTAGAGTAAGGGGAATTAGACTATTCATATAAACATAAGCAACTTTAGAAGAAAAACTAGTGTGTGCCATAGTAAGAAGAGTGTGATGAAGAACCTATAAAAAGAGGGCTCAACTAAGCAGGTTTCCTCTATTTTGTGATGCAAACAATCACATCTTTTCTTATATTCAACTTACTTGTTGTGAACCCCTTACAACCTATTGAATGTGACCTCCAAATAGATCCTATATGTTGTGCTAAAAAACTGACTTGTTTTAGAACTCAAAGGGTGTTATAGACAATCTTGTTCATTTTATTCTCTTGACACATAAATCTTATACATGCAACAAAAAGTGATGTTGACAATTCTCTTTCTCTTAAGAATGTAATGTGTCACTTAAGTGGAAACTATATCTTTCAAGAGATAAAAACCTAATCTACGACATAAGAATATTCAAAAATAACTATCTTGCCTCCTCTCAGTTGTCCTTGGATTTTAAGCACCTAGAGATTTTCATTTCATTTTTATTGGATCACTCTCGATGCTTAATAGGTGTTAAGTTAATAGTTCCCTACTTAATATTTTTTCCATTAATTAAAGATTAATAAAATTTAACACAATATAAAATAGGGGATTGTATAGATTGGTATATTTTTTTTATTGATAATAAACTTACATTTTATTAAATTCCTAATCCAAAAATTGATTAGAATTGCTAGTGAAATCTATTCTAAAGATTTGTATGATTTAAGAAACAAATGTTAGATCCATCTCTTTCAGAAGAACAAATTCTGAAATAAATGTTGAGCTCATGGATATGTTTGTGAAAGATACAAGGAAATGGCAACCAACTTGTGTAATGCCATTTACTTTTATGTTGTAAGTAGTCGAATATTAAGCCAAATTTTATATATATATGATTTTCAAGCTTAGTATTTTTAAATCTTAATCTTTGTATTTATGGGCTAAGACACCTAGCCTTGTAAAAATTTCTTTTTTATATATATTTATAATTTAAATGTAAATGTATTTTTTTTAATTTTATTATTAATACAAATTTATTTCAAATTTAAATCTTTTAATAAATATTAAATAATAAAAAACCCAAAAAATAATGATAAGAAGATAGATATATCTAATTTTTAGTTTGTTTGTGGGACTAACTTGTGGCTAAGAAATCTCGACTCATGGGCATCTAAACAGTGGAGATCACACCAAGCCTGAGCCACACCAAGTCTTAACATGGTTGGATTTTTTGTCCCCGCAAGTTTAGTTGCACTAATGACTTTAACATCACATAGTGCCTTAACAACATACTCCGTCACCAACTGTCCTACACCTCAGTTACATAAAAATATAATTTTTAATAAATATGCAAAACTCCTCATTTTTCAGTCATAAACATGATTATTAACATTTTAAATTTTTGAATAATAACTTTTACCAACTATTTTAATTCATCAATAAATTTTTGTTTTAAATTAATATTTAATTAAAAAATATATGATTAATTTTCTAAATATATATATTTTTGTAAATATTTAAAAGATGGTTTTTTCCATTGGCATCTTTAATAAATTGTGAACGTACATGAATACATTTAACAAACCAATCAACTAACTTTTTAAATTAACTTTTATAATTTACTTATAAATATTTTAATAAATTGTTGACCTAGTACATCTAACAAAACCAAAAGCAATTGACTTATTTTTAAATTAATTTTTATAATTTACTTGTAAATATTTTAATAAATAATATTACAATATAAAGTTTTAAGCTTAGATTTCTATAGATATTATATCTACAAATATTATAATATCTAGATATCATTCTAACTTCATTAAGTATATGTATAAATTTCAAAAAAAAACCTTTGCTTATGAAATATATCATCGCAAAAGTGTGAATGCCCATGATGTCATGACATATTACAGATATGTCGTAGTAAATCACAATACATAAAACATAATAACACTACATCATAAGAGATTTAGATTATGTTTTTTACGTCCAAAGGGGTACACCTATTGACAATGGGTAGATTTAATAGGGGTTTAGTGCTTAATAAGTTTTCTATGGACAGGATTAAATATGGCTGGAATATGTAGTCACACAAAATAAATGGCTGTAATTTCAATCATTAACTTCCTCGCTATTATAAAGATATCCGTTTATGTGTTTACTATTTTACATTTACCTAATCATATTTAAAAATTACTTTGATAGCTAATTGATTGCCACGTAAGTGATTAACAGAGATTAAAATATTAACACCAAATAAATGAAACTAAACCGTTTATTTATTAATCAATAATAAAATTTAATATATTTTTTTAAAAATTCTTTTCATCTTACAGCCTTTTAACATTGATCAACCACAATTATGTGGCTGTGCTAGTCATATACTCTACTAAAATTCAGGGAGTGCCACTTATTATACTATCTGGATTTGGATTAAGTAGTGATGCCCTTATGAGACTTCTCTTGAAGCACTTGTTCCACATGAAGTGCGAGTCCTACTTTAAACAATGTATCAGCAATAACGATTATTTCTTGTAACAAATGATTGAATGTAATTACGTGAAAGTCAAAGTGTTATTTCTTTGAAATTATTATAATTATTTATAATGAGTTGATATCAATTTATTATTTTTTTATTAGCAATGAACAATTAGTTAAGTATGTATTTAGGTGATAGGGGATGATGTTATTCTACTACTATTATAATTTTTAGGTAATGTTTTATATACTATATATAAGGTAAGTTAGGGTTTGAACAGATAACTTCATATAATTGAGTGTTTTAACAATACACTGTATTACTAATGACTTTACATAACGAAGTATCTTAAACTGAGTGTTTTAACAATACACTGTATTACTAATGACTTTACATAACGAAGTATCTTAAAATACACACCATTACCAATTACTTTACACTACGGGATATCTTTCTATTATTATGATCTAATGTAATATAGAAAAAATATACATTTTCCTAAATTATAAATTCATTTCACAATTGTAAAAATATATATATATAAGCTTTAGCTAAACAGTCTACTTTTAAGTTTTTTTTTCAGAATTCCTGTGATGTAAATATATATATAAGTTGCCTTACCCACATACAATTTCTTTGAATATTTTATTCCTCTTGCGTACTTTTACAGTGTTTCACTAATTCCAAACTGTGAAGAGCGCTAGCTTCGAATGTCCACCAACTGCTCTCACCGCGAGTCACAGTTTACTCATATTTCCTATATACTGATATAGTATCTGCCATGCCTATATATACCTAGGCGAGAAAACAGGGTTATTCATGGAAAATAATACTCCAGCATGCAGTGAGCTTAATGTGCCCCACTCCAACGGCGGTCAGAATATCTGCCATGTCCGTATACCGAGGCGAGAAAACAGAGTTATTCCTGAAAGATAATTCTCCCGCATGCAATGATCTCGATGGGCCTCCCTCCCACCGTGGTCGGCATTTAATAATTTAAGGAGAACCAAATGTAAGCTTTAACTCTACCACCCTGGTTCAACAAATATTTGACCCAGTTATTTTTTTACGTAAACGTTAAAAAGGAAAAAGGGGAGGATAGTCACTGGGACCCTTACTGTCCTCCAATTTCCTTTTGATATTCCTTCAGATTCACCGGCTTTCATGTTCACGTGTTCATGTTTCTTTCCGACATTTACCGCTGCAGTTCCAAGGGTTTCTGTCTACAAGGTATCGACATATTTTATGCTCTTCGATTCTTTCTCGTCAATTTCCTCAAGTGAAAAGTCATAACTAAACCTGTGCAATGAACCTGTACACACAAATGCTTGGTGCGCAGTACTTTTAGCAACTGATTTCTCGGCACAGTAATAATACATTTCAAGCGGCATAAAATTCCACGTCTCTTATAATAATGAGAGTGAAATGCTTCCACAGTCAATTATATTCAGAGTCAAAAGATACATTCAATATAATCTGCTTCATGAATCGCCACAATTGGTGTGTCCAAGTCGCTCTAGCCCCTACAGTCGTGCTGCACTCATAGTCTAAGTGTTATACGTTTGTTATACGTTTTCACTTTTCTCTGGTGATATTTTATGTTTAATTTGACCAGAAATCTGATTAGAATTTGTTGGATGTGCTGATTTGAGTGTAAATTTGAGTGGTTAATTTTGTATAATCTTCCAGGGTTTCTTAGTAGGTTGAATCCATTTTTGGATTCATAAATACAATTTAAACAATATAAAATTGTGATTTCATGCAGATTTTTGTCATCTGATTTAGTCAAAAAAAGCCAAAACATAGAACAGTTAGACAGCCCCTAGCTAGACATTGTTTTTTGTAGGTAGTTAGAGCTTCAACACACCTTCCTTACTACAACAAGATTACACCTCTTTACTCAAGGTCTGTCCATAACTTTGCCTAGAGTTACAACAAGTTAGGTCCACCAAGTCCTCATTACTAAGTTATCCAACAAGTATACTAGGCACACGTTCAACCAAGACCTCAAACATTCCCAACAATAAACATTCCCAACAATACTATACTTAGTCAATCTTACACTTAGCCAAATTATGATTATGCAAGAACAACATGAACATTCAACACATATAACATCAACACAAGTTACACACAACATACAAGGTTGGGTAGGACCAAGCTAGTGCCTAACACTCTTTTATTTCATATAGAAGAATTCTACATATGATAAAATACAATACAATGCAATGGGGACGGCATGGCCCTGCTTGCAACCTAGTTATAGCTATACAAAGTAACTTACACAAATTTTCCCTAGACCTGCCACATGACTTTGTACAACAACTCCAATAACTCTCGCCAGTCTACCTTCATAGCCCCATTCCATTATCCGCCTCACTAAGGCAGACCAAATCACCCCTTCGTGCCACATCTTGGCACAAACGTAGAACTCCTCGCTTACTCCTCAGTGATCGATTTGCTTCTTAATCCTCCTTGCATGGATTAGCTCAGTGAGGCCTCTCCATACTTATATGCACCTTTTGCGTCGCTTGGAGTGGTCCCAAGAGGACTCGTCTATTGGGCATGCTGGTCCACAAGAGTCACCCCAAGTGTTCCTCTTCATATGGTCAGCATAGTCATCTAGGTCTAGGTCTTCCCATACACGAGTCACCTCATCCATGCCCAAGTCATCCAACCATCCACACCCAAGTGCATCAAAGGCCCATGATCCAGATTATTTTCAGAACAAAATGAAAGCAGAAATATTCAATGAAATATTCATGAAAATTGTGATAAATCGAGAAATACAACAATACTTGATTTATATTAATGAAATAATTGTAAAGAGACTGTAAAAATACAGAGTCCAAGAGTCGCTAGAATGGTGGAAGCATTATCTTTGAGAATAGATGTGACGGCTACGATCTTTCGCAAGAAGATGAATACAATGAGGCTCTGAAGGCCTTTTATGTTAAACAAGAATGCCAAAACCCTAGACATCTAAAAACCTAACCCTAAGAGATGAAACATCAAAAGTCATGTGGGCCATGTTTGGGTAAGTTAGTACATTAGCTTCCCAAGGTCGTAACTTTTGCATACGATCTTTGTTTTAGGCGTGTGATAGCCCATTGGAAAGGTCTTTTCGAGAATACGCATTACGCCATCAAATTGTGACTTCGTCTATAGTTTGATTGTGGCAAGCCAAAATAACATCGTTTAGGGCCCCAAGATGACCTTGGAAGTACAACAAGATGTGTTGACATGAAAAAATACAAAATAAGGAAGTTGGATTAGGTGGGAGGCCACCAATATCCACTTAAAAGATGTGTAGGGTTCCAAACAACCCCAGAAGTGTAGAACCCACAATTACAAAGAAGTACAAAAGAACGTGTTGAACTAAAAATTGGCAAAAAGGGCCAGTTGGAATAGGTGGGTGGCCACCAATATCCACCTGGATCAATCCTCCCCCCTTAGGAAGAAATGGTATCCATTGCATTGAGTGCTCAGGGAAGAGGGGAAAGCATGTTCTGAATCTAAATCTTGGTGAGTTGTGTGCTTTGTTGGAGAAGTTGTGTTTCTTGGTGTGTGGAAGACTGTCACAAACCGGTTGCTGGTGGGGTTGAATTTTCTCCACCAACCTGTTGTGTCTGGGTTTGATGGGGTGTTGTATAGGCACTATTGTAGGTGAGGAAACAATATCTTCTTTCTCTTTGACAATCTTTTTTTGTTGGATAGAAGGTGTTGTGGTTGCAGTCGTTATAGTGGTTTTATGTGCATCCTTTGAACAGACTATGAAGAGGATGAATTTTTCAGTATGAGAGATTACCTTACGGCACTGTTTTGGTGGAGTAGTAGTTGAAACTACCTCTGGTATCCAATAGAGCTAACCTCCTAGAGTAATAATGACACTATGCGGTCTAGACTTATAAACAACATGGTGTCTCCACATATATGGTTGGCCCAAAACCACATCACAAACATCAAGAGGGGAAACATCACAAACTACCTCATCCTTGAAGGGTTGGATGCCATAGGACAGGCGACACTACTGGATGACATGGAGGTCTCGTCCTTGGTGAAGCCACCCGATGTTGTATGGTTGCGAGTGTGGTGTTGTCGACAACCCCAAATGTTTGACGACCTTAGCTGATATGAGGTTCTTCTGCCTATTGTTATCAACAATGAAATGTAATAGGGTCCCCTTCACCCTCATCTATGAATGGAAGAGGAACACCCCCTCTTCAGGATCTACTAATTCTTCCGGTTGAATTGTTGTGGTCACGACAGTGGAAGTGGGGTTTGCGTCAGTGATCTGTCTATTTTCAGTATTTTCTGGATCAGATTCTAAATCAGGGTTCCGCTCTGTGTCTTTGACCTCGTCCACCAATGACTGTTTCGAGTGACATTTATCGGTGTTTCATCAATGGCTTTTATGGAAGTCACACCACTTCCCAGTGTCATTCTTCATCATCCCTTTACCATTTTTGTCATGTGTCTTGGACTAGTTGTCTAGAGGCTATTGGCTAGGGCCGTATTTACTATGCTTTAGTTGTTGCAGATTTGCAGACCCAAATTCCCTTTTGTTCTTGTGCCTAAATTTCAGCTCTATTTTGACAACATATCGATAGGTAGCTCCTAATGACGATATATTTAGGAAATTCATTTTGGTTTGGATGTACCTATGCATAGCCCCGCGGTATTTAAAAACTAGATGTCGCTTAGAGTCTTTGATGCCCATCTTGGTGTGCAAGGTATGGAAACTATTTGTGAACTCCAACATTGTTTGGCTCTTCTCTTGACGCAGTGTGGTCCATCTCATGTATTGGTATTCATAGTTATCAACATGATAGTATTGTTCCTTGACCACATCCACACAAAAAATCTCAAGTGAGCTCGACCCCATATAATCTAGATTCTTTTGTGGAACTTTACTCTCAGTAAGTTTTCCACCAATGTTTGACATGGGGGAGAGCCTTGAGGAGTGCGAAGGTGATATTTTCCCTGTCAAAATTTTTTTGAACAGAGAAATAACCTTCTAATAGATTTAAACTTTTTTTAGGGCATCCGCATCTATCTGACCTTCAAATATAGGAATATCAAAATTAACTTGTACCTTGAAGGGAGAGGTTCCTCCAAAATGGCCATTGGATGAAGATGCGCATGTTGCTATTGGAAGGTGTTCAAGAATGTGTGCAAAATTCTCCATCATTTTGTTCCTCTATCATGCGAGAGCTTGCTCAAGCAACATGTTAATAGAATCTTTTGCTCTGTCATTTTTCTTTTCTACCGCCATCGAGGGTTTCTTGGGTGTGCGAGAAAAATGATCAAGAGCAGCTTGCGCTGATACCACTAATCCAAATTATTTTCCGAACGAAATGAAAGAAGAGATATTCAATGAAATATTCATGAAAAATTCTAGAAACAGAGAAATACAACAATACTTGATTTCTATTAATGAAGAACTCTAAAGAGACTGTAAAAACAGAGTGTAAGACTCGCTAGAATGGTGGCAGCTTTATCTATGAGAAGAGATGTGACAACTACGCTCATTCACAAGAATATGATTGCAATGAGCTCTGAAGGCCTTTTTATGTTAAACAAGAATGTCAGAACACTAGACATCCAAAAACCTAACCCTAGGAGATGAAACGCCAAAAGTCATGTGGGCCCCATTTGGGTAACTTAGTACATTAACTTCTGAGGGTCATAACTTTTGCATATGATCTATGTTTTAGGTGCGTGATAGGCTGTTGAAAAAGTCTTTTCGAGAGCTACGCATTACATCATCAAGCTCTGACTACATCTATAGTTTCACTGTGGTGAGCCAAAATAACATTTTTTAGGGCCCCAAAACGGCCCTAGAAGTACATCAAGATCTGTTGACATGAAAACATACAACATAAGCTAGTTGGATTAGGTGGGAGGCTACCAATGTCCACCTAGAAGATGTGTAGGGTTCCAGATAGCCCCGGAAGTGTAGAATCCACAATTACAAAGAAGTACAAAAGAACGTGTTGAAATATAAAATGGAAAACAGAGCCAGTTGGAACAGTTGCGTGGCCACCAATATCCACCTGGATCAGCCCACCTCTTTGCAATATCATCATATGCAAGTCATACCCAACGAATGTGTTCCCATGGAAGTATGTCTAACAAGTGCGTCTATGATCGTGATCCATGGAAAATTGTTCCTGAAGGCACCTCGAATGCGCGTTGCAATCCCCGAGTGTAAAGAGCCCACTTAATCAATTTATATAAGTCTTAGAACTCTAATTCCTCAAGTCTCTAGCCAAGTCCACCCCACTTCATGGTGCATCCAACTTGACTCATTCACAATGTGCTATCCATCTATAGGAGTCCTCAAGCATCCGCGATCTATGTACGTAGCAATCGATCTATCTACAGGGATGTCCAAGGTAGTTTGTCCACAATGGCTTACCAAAGCAACCCCAAAATGTGTATCTTACCTTCCTCCCAAGACATCTTCTCCAACCAATTTATCCATCTACATGCCTTGCG
This sequence comes from Picea mariana, assembly GCA_032191745.1. Taxonomy (NCBI): domain Eukaryota; kingdom Viridiplantae; phylum Streptophyta; class Pinopsida; order Pinales; family Pinaceae; genus Picea; species Picea mariana. Next base: position 37,182 of record JASDQU010505238.1, on the reverse strand, counting down.
AAAGAAACCCCATAATGTGTATCATGTCTTCCTCCCAAGGCATCTTTCTCCGACCCATTTGTCCATCCACATTAATGCGACAAACATGTTTGACGCACTCTAGATGAGGATCTTATATAGTACTTTCACAATCAAATATATTAGTGAAAAGATACATTCAACATAATGTCTTTCATGAATGGGACTAAAGCGTAGGGCGTCGAACTCGTTTAATTTTAAAGAAAATTCAAAGTTCCCATATTTTAAAAGGTTGAACTTTTAGCGAACTTGTGGCCCAACAATAATGTATTCAGTATAAAATTAACTTATTCTCCAAAACCCTCCTAAACTTATTCTTAAATTTTATGAGATTTTATGAATATATTCCTCGCATTTAAAAATATGGGTATCTAAACAACATAATATTCTTAAATAATAAACATAATAGAATAAACAACTAATTTAGTTGGTATGAATAGATGAATGATGTAAAACAAAATTTAATTTAAATATATGAAATTAAAAAAAAATTAAAAAATATGTAATTGGTGTAAATTTTTTATAAGAAAAAAATAAAAATAATATATAATTTTATAATAAAAAATTAAAATAATGTGTAATTTTTTAAATATTTAAGAAATTTATAATGATTTTTTTTTTAATAATTGTTTTTATTATTTAATCTTTTAGAAAGGATTTACATTTTTTTTCATACTTTGATTTATCTAAATTACTTTGTTATTAACATTTAGTCTATGTTTTACTTTAAAATGTATCTAATTTCTTTACACACATTAGAACAAATAAATACTCTGTAGAATTTTTTTTTCAATATATATTTATATATTTAAAAAATAAAAAATAAAGATATAATTATATTTTTAAATTTTTTATAAAATAAATTCTTTATTTTAAATGTTATTTTTTTTTTCAAATTATGTTTATATTTATTATATTAATTTAAAGTTATTATATTGAGAATTATTTTTTTAATCATGGGAATCAGTAGCTTGTAGGATTGTTCTAGGTTACCATTAT
>JASDQU010505238.1:10573-36065 GCA_032191745.1 Picea mariana | reverse complement strand
TTGAATCCTTTTATTATTTCATCCTTTAATCTAGGGAACTGATCCTTCTCTTATTTCATGAGTATGGTATAGGTGGGCCAAGAGGATTTAGCCTGTGACTGGTCACACGACTTGAGCCTAAATCCAACAGATTTTGTGGCTTTAGCCCGCGTAAAGACTGACCTAACTCAAAGCTCAAAGAATGTTGAGTGAGTTCCCCCAACATTTTTGTGTAGCACTCCAACGATTGCAAGGACCTCTCTGGCAGCGATTTCTCCCAGGGTTTATGTATCCTTCCAAAACTTAGCTGAGTAAAATGTCTAGCATGTCTACTTGTGGGTTGGACTCGATTCTTTCCCTTAACTATGGTTATGCCAATTGGCTTATACATTATTGAACCTAAGGCTCAACATATAATCCAATTTTTTCATGCAATAAAAGGAAGTGGCTTGACACATTGTATCTTGTGATAGATTTTTCCTTGGTCCCTTATTAATTAGGTGCAAAGAAATTGAAGTCCATGAACACTAATAAGTACGATGTGATCTCCCTTTAGTATTTTAATTTTTAAGCTATCCCTTGGAGTCCTTGTACATGGTTAAATTAAGTTTGAGTCATCCTTAACTCCCTCCAAGGAAATTGTAAGTTTACTTGGGTTCCTTTTTGTTGGGCCCTTCCTTAAATTCTTAAAAACTCGAATTTAAGTCAGCATGAGTTTTTGTATTTTTAAAATTTAGACTTGATCCTTTAAAAAAAATAAAAATCTATACATGGGGATATGTAAGCTAGTTAGGAGTTAGCTTATGATGGCTCATTGTGTTTTCATCTCTTATTTTTGATGGATATAAGTGGTCTTGTCTTATAATAATGAATTATTATGTGTGACCTCATTATGGTATTGTTGGTGGATGTAATTTGGTAATGTAATCTTATTTATTCCTTCTTATGAATTGATTTAGCTCTTAATAACAATATATAAGTTACCTATAAAGTTGAATATTTCTTACACATGGTTGGCCTCCTTATAGTTTCTTAATTGGTTATGTAATTAGTTTAATTTTGTGCCATGAAAATAAAATTGATGATTACTTGTGCGCCATGGAAATAAAATTGATGATTACTTTTACTCCATGAAAATAAAGTTGATGATTAATATTGCATCATGAAATAAATGTTGATGTGTGATTGGTTATGATTTTTCTTACTCTCGCGCCATGAAAATGAATTTGATGATCAATCTTGCGTCATGAAATTAATGTTGATGTATGATGAGTTATGTAATTAGCTTACTCTTGCGCCATGGTCTTAATGTCGATGTATGATTGATTGAGTAATTAGATTCCATTGTGCCACTCAATAATGTTGATGTATGACATTTTTACTAACTAGATTACTCTTGCGCCATTAATTATGTTGATGTATGATTGTTTTAGAAATTAGTTTACTCTTGTGCCATTAAATAAATTTGATATATGATTGTTTTAGTAGTTATATTATTCTTGCGCCATGTAATAATGTTGATGTATGGCCAATAATCTAGAGTGCAGTTATGAGTTGTGATTGATTATGGGATTTAGACACCTCCTTGTTCCTCAGAACAGTCGCCATCCTTGAGACCTTAAGTGGTCAAAATCAAACGGATGAATCATGGGCTTGAGCATTGCTTATGTGTCCTGGAGTTCCTAAAAATGCACGATAGGTTGGGCTGGTAGTCCTTTAAGTGTTCAATGACATGGTTGCTCAATTATCTGTATTTCGCTTCAGCTGATCGTGATGTGTTGAATCATGTCGCTATTGATTATATTATTGCAATGATTATGCATCGTTATTTGTTATGATGGGGTGTATATTGAGACACTATTTATTGTGTTAACAAATTGATTATGTGTTGTTATTTATTTGTATGATGTGTCACTATTAATTATGTTGATGCAGGGATTGTGTTGTTATTAGTTATGATGATGTGTCACTTGCAATGTTATCAATTATGTGTGAAGATTCTATTATCCTTATGCAAAAAAAAAAAAATTTACCTATTGTACATCGTTTTGTTGTCATAATGGTGGGGTCATTACATATGGTATCAGAGAGGGTTCAACCTTGTGACTAGGGATCATTACGCGTTCCACTATATTAAACATTTGATTAATAACTTGTCTCTATTTAAAATTTGAAATTTGTCCATGCAGGTAATCATGGTTAGATGACATTGTGGAGGTATATGACATGGTGCTAGGGGTAAAGGTGTGACACCTCCAGTCACATTCATGCAAGAGGGGTCTAACCCCCAAGGAGAAGAAAAAGTCATTGGACAAGAGTAGATTGTTATCGGGGATGTGGTTGGTTTGATGATGTCCTTTTAGAGGATGGCATAGGCCTTGATAAACTGACTAGATAAAGATGAGGCAAGGGTGACTACACCCAATGAGGGCTTGCAATGCGCTCCATCTGGCAATGGTAGAATTCACATAGAACTCGAGAAGGTTAAGTTTCTCGAGTTCATGGGTGCCACGAATGGCCCAGCCATCGAGGCATGGTTGGAGAACATGGCGATGTGCTTCGCACTTCACGACTATGCCTCCAACATGAAAGTTAACATGGTGTTATTTCATCTGAAGGGGATCACTCTTATATGGTGGAAGACGCTCCTACCTCAATTGAACATGGTTTTCGAAGACATGCCATGGGAACTATTCAAGGGATGGTTTGGGGAGAGGTATTTGTCAGAGGAATTCATTTAGCACTAGCTCAATGAGTTCAACACCTTGCGACAACGTGGTCGTATGGTGGTCGAGTATGAGGCTTGATTCATGGAGCTTCTTAGGTATGTTCCATACTGGAGCACAGAGAAGCTAAAGGTAAACAAGTTTGTGCTCGACCTTAACTTCAATATTTGTGCGAAGGTGAGGATCCTAATGCCTCAGATGTTGCACGTTGCAGTCTGGAAGGCCCTCATAGATGAGGAAGAGATGACCAGCAAGGCTCAGGGAAAGACTCCTGCCAGACTGACTGGACATATGACATTAACTGCACAACAACATCAAACACTAGCTAGATAGACATCGGGATATCGAGATGCACCGAGAGGATCCAATTTCATGAAACCACGATGATCGACTCCTCAATAGAGGACTCCCTAGAGAGGACCATAGCATCAAAAACAACGTTGCCTATAGCAACAATAGTTTAGGCATGTTCATCATAGCAGACCAGGATTTCAAGCTGGTATTCCACTAGCCTCTACTTCGGAAACCAGGAGTACTGGACCGAAGACCCGATGTTGGACATGTTGAGAGCCACATTACCAGTGAGACTATCCGGTTGAGAAGGCCAGAGAGGTCGGATCAACATGACACAATACAATTGGATATTTGGGAAAGGCCCACAGGATTCATGTAGCATTGAATAACAGCCAGGCCGAGCACCAGTCTATTATGCTTGAGACATCAGGTACAATCATCGACCAAACTTTAGTATTTTGATAGATCTTGGTGCTACAAAGAGCTTTATTTCTAGTGCAGTGATGAAAATAATTAAGGTAAAGGAAGTCGAACAAGACGAGATTAGATACATAGAAATGGATTTGAGTGACAAATAGAAGGTTAGAGGAAATGTTACGAATTTTCTCATTAACTTAGGATATTTTGTAGCAAAGGCGAACCTATATGTCACGATCATAGGATCATATGACATCATGATCAGTATGGAATGGATGGAATCACATGATACGATACTCAACTGTAAGACAAAATGTTTGAGTTTGACCGATGATGAGGGACAAAGCAGAGTGATTGTAGGAAGAAACCACAGAGTTTCCTTGAGGTTCATTTCTTCCCTACAACAACAAAAGAGTATGCAAAAAGGATGTAGGTTATATGAAATCTTATCTCTAAAAGAGAGGGGCTAGGTGGAAGGATTGGAAAACCTTCTGGTAGTACGCGAGTTTGTTGATGGATTTCCAAAAGAGTTACTAGGTTTTCCACCCGAAAGAGAGTTGGAGTTTACAATCGACTTGAAACCTGGAACTGAAACAATAGGAGGAACGCATGATCGGATTTCAATGCCTAAGTTACAAGAGTTGAAAATTAAACTGAAGGAGTTGTTGGACTTGGGGATTATACGTCCAAGTGTGTCACCTTAGGCTGTGCCTATTATTTTCATAAGAAAGAAGGATGGGTCGTGAAGACTTTGTATTGACTACCGTCAATTGAACAAGGCGACGATCACAAAAAAATATTCGTTGCCAAGAATAGACAATTTTTTTCATCAAATGAAAGGAATGAAGATGTTTTCAAAGATTGACTTGAGATCAGGATATCACTAGTTATGAATTAAATAAGAAGATATTCCTAAGACTACGAGTTTATCGTTTTATCGTTTGGACTAACAAACGCCCCGGGGGTGTTCATGAGTTTGATGAATGGGGTGTTCTACGAATACTTAGAAAAGTTTTTTCAAGTATTCATTGATGAAATATTAATATATTCTCGGATGACATAAGAACATGATGAACATTTGCGCTTGGTACTACAATGTTTACGAGAAAAAAAATTATACAGGAAACAGTCGAAATGCTATTTTTACCAATCAAGGATTCATTACTTAGGGCATGTTATATCCAATGAAGACATCATTGTGGATCTAGTGAAGGTAGAATATATTATGGAATGGCCTGCACTAAAAAATGTACCAAAATTTTGTAGCTTTATGGGTTTTGCAGGATTTTACCGACGGTTCATCGAAGGTTTTTCCAAGATAGAAAATCCAATCACGAAATTGCAGAAGAAAAACAAGAAGTTTATATGGATCGAGAAGTGCATGGAAGCATTTCAAAGGATCAAGGAGTTTTTGATGACAACGCCTATACTGAAATCCCCCGACATGGACAAGGAATTCTTGGTGTGCACAGATGCATCCAAGGAGGGTTTAGGAGGAGTATTAATGCAAGACAATCGAGTGATCTATTACATCTCAAGGAAATTAAGAAATAATGAGGAGAACTATGCAATACATGATCTGGAGTTATTGGCCATTATATATTCCTTGAGATTTTGGAGACATTGTCTGATAGGAGGAAAATTCGAACTAAAGACAGATCAATATGGAATACAACATATATTTACGTAGAGTGACTTGAACACACAACATAGGCATTGGTCAAAATTACTTACTGAATACAATTTTAAGATTACTTACTTAAAAGGAATGGCGAGCAGAGTGGCAGATGCATTGAGTTGGAGATCACGCATATTCTCGGTGACACCTCTTCAGATGAATATTTGAGAAAATATTATAACTATACAGTTTGAAAATGACTGGTATAAAGAGTTTAAGGAAAATATCTTACAAGACACCATGATGGTACCAAAGTTTGAAGGTTATACATTGGAAAATGATGGATTGATGATGTATAATAATCAGATTTACGTACCGCCTAACAAACAATTGAGAAGTTTGATCTTAATCAAAGATCATAGATCAATGTACATGGCTCATCTAGAATTCACAAAGATGAGGGTGGACCTTAAGCCCTTATTCTTCTGGAAATGAATGAAAGCGGACATAGTTAGCTACGTGGCGAGATGTTTAGAATGTGAGAAAGTGAAAGTTGAACATAGACATCCAACATGATTATTACAACCATACATCATTCCAGAATCAAAATGGGAGGTCATTTCGATGGACTTTATTGTTGTATTGTTGCTAATGGAAAGGAGGCATGACTCGATTTTCGTTGTAGTTAACACTTTAACGAAGAGTGCAAATTTTGTTCCTGTGTGTACGATGTATCAGGCATTGGACATAGATAGAGTTTTTATTAATGATATTTTGAGGTTACATGGAATCCCAAAACGGATCATATCTGATAGAGAATTGGTGTTTATAGGACATTTTTGGACCATTTTCCAAGAGGCTTTGGGAAAGCAATTGAACTTTATTACAACGTATCACCCTGAGACAGATGAGAAGACAAAAAGAACAAACCAAATTTTGGAATATATGTTGTGTATGTATGTAATGGACCAACATAAATGTTGGGAAGATTTCTTGCCACTGGTAGAGTTTGCATACAACAACAGCTATCAAAGTACCATTAATATGGCATCATTTGAGTTTTTTTACGGGCAACCTTATCGGATGCCTTTGAGTTGGGATCAACTTGAGGATAGGGCTATGGTAGGAACATAAGTGATCCAATATATGGAAGAACAAATGAAAACAATAAGACTAAGGATTAAAGAAGCGCAAGATTAAGACAAGAGTCATGATGATGCGTATCGTGTTGACTGCCATTATGAAGTTGTCGACTGAGTTTTCCTACAGGTGAAACCACACAAGAGTCGGATCAAGTTTGGGAAGGGAGATAAACTCTCTCCTAGGTTTGTGGGACCTTTAAAAGTTGTGGAAAGGAAATGACCCGTGGCATATCAACTAGCCTTACCTAATTTTTTGAGGCGTATGCACAATTTTTTTCATGTATCTATTTTCAGACATTATGTTAGTGATCCTACACATTTGATTGACATGAGTTCCTTGCAGATGTCGGATGAGGGTGCACTCACGGTGGAGCCAATGCACATTATATACCATTGCATTCTACAACTATGACGTCAAACAATCGATCAGGTAAAGGTTTAGTGGGACAATTATGGTCCACACTCATCTACCTAGGAGGACGCATATGATATCCGTCGACAGTTTCCTTACTTATTTGATAGATTAGACATATATATCTTGTTAGATACTTTTATTACTTCATTTTATATATTGTATAACTTTGGGATGAAGTTTAAAACAAGAGGGGGTGTATGTAACATCCCTCTCTTGTGAGCACATGTTATTGACTTATTCTTTGAGGACACTTGCGTGCAAGTGATCTAGTTATAGTACATGGTTATTGTTTCACTTATGGATTCTTATGATGATGGTGATGGATTATGATTTTATGTTATTTGTTATATGCATATTGAAATATGCTATTGATGAGTTTCCCTGAGTGTGAAAGACACTTGATGGATTGTGGATGCCAACGGAATCAATGGACCTCCTTGGACTCCATATTGAGTCAGTGAGTGGATTTTATTGGTTTGAGTATTTCATTTATGTATATGTGACATATGATCGATTATATTATGATTTTGTTTATGGATCATTGACAATGTTTTGTTGATGGATGTAGGCTAACAAATTCTTGCTAATTTGACTCACATAAGGAGTAAAGGGGTCATGCACATAGACAAGATATAGAGGGAGAGATGTGGCAACGTCCCTATCATATCCTACTAGCACTCTCATCATGGCTCGAAATGTAGGTTAATGATTACCTAGTTCAAGAGGTCCATGATGTCGTGAGGGAAGACTAAGACAATCGCTCACAAATATTTGTATGGAGCACGCAATAAGGGAGGGTCCTTATTCCTTAGAATCCTTTAGTCTCTCACAAGGTCACCCAAATGGAGTGTTGACTCCAAGGGTTGGACAACTATCAAAACTAGTCAAAGGCAAGTGACACCCTTGGAGAATAGAGTGTGCCTTGAAGGGAACGTCCCGGAAATAAAACTTGAGTCAATGAATCTAGGTGGCCTTGAAAACCTTGAGCGAACAATTAAACTTTGTAAAATATTTAAACACCATTGGCTTTAATTAATTAATTAATTAAGGATTGAAATTATTAATTGTGATTCCCCAAATGAAAGTCTAAGACTATTCAAAAACTAAGCCCGAGTTGGTAAGAAGACTAAAACTAAATTATAAATTAAATAATGAGGGGATGAAGTAAATCAATTTAAGAAATTAAAAAAAATAAATTAAACCTAAAGATTGATTTAATACACATATGTGCAAGAAAATATCAAATTGGAAAGAATGGAATAAAGATGAAAGAATGTGTACGCATAGAAAGGTATCTATAATTTAGTTAACACTAGTCTAACTAGGAGAGGAATCCTATTTTAAATCAACTTAGATTTAGTAAGGCATCAATCATTAATTGGAAATAAGGGGAATAAGGAGACAACTAGGAGTGATTTAAGGAGCACTTTTAGGAAGGGTGAGAGAAATTGACTTTTATTAAAATGAATTGTGGAATTACTTGTGAAACTTGGGGGAGAGGATGACTAGTGTAACAGGGAAGTAATTCTAAATTATTTAATTAAAAATAAAATTAATTGTGCAAGTGGGGATGTGTCATTGAGAAAATTCTATAAAACAAATGGTCTAGATGAGAAATGGATCACATGGGTTATGGGTAAAATTATGCTACATAATTTTTGACTACTTTTACTTGTGAGAGTTGGGATACCTAGCTTGAGAGAGAGTGGTGGCTCTACCTTGCGAGGCGAGCTCAAATATAGAGTATTTTTCTGGTTGGTTGTGTGCGTGGCCCCTTTGCGGCCCAGGAGGATAATGAGGAAGAAGAGTACCCCTAGCGTTGGCTGGGATGACTGGTGAAGTCTCAAAAGTTAGCAAGAGGGAGATCGGAAGGAACACCAAATGCCGAGGATCATCTCCAAGCTCATCTTCGTCATCGGTTATAGTATTCTAGTTAAAATTTTTATTTGTAATTAAGTTAAGAATTTGTATATGGATTTAAATATTGTTGTAATTTGTTATGGATTTCTAAATTTGAGTTGGGCAAGTTTTTCTTGAATTTTGTGTTGTTTAGAATACATTTTTAGATGGGCTGCCATCCAATTTTGATTATTAGAAATTCCCAATCGTTGTCTTCCTTTCAAAATCCCATGCTCTGAGTTTAAAAATTTGGTTCACTGTTTTAACCAATTTGTTTTCTTCTTGGGCGAAACCCATGCTCTGAGTTTAAAGTTTTGGATCATTTTTTTAACCAATTTGTTTTCTTCTTGGGAGAACCCCTCGTTCTGATTTTTAAAGGAAAATGGATTGTTGTTAACCAATTTCGTTTTCCCCTTGCTCACTCCTTGACAAATTCGGGCTGCTGAGGGTTCCCTCCCTTTGCTCTTCCTTTGACAGAAATCGGGCTTGCCTAGTGCGCCCCTCTCTCCTGTACTGACCAACTGGATTTAGGGCTTCCACACACTGGTTCTACTCCTCCATATTCTCAATGAAGTCAACAACATCCGCGGTACCATAAAACTCAGTTCCGCTCCAATCCATTATTGGGCTTATTCAGAACGAACAGAGAAAAAAGGAAAGGATGCGTTGTTCTTATTTAAAATACCTAATCTGAATGAATAGAATAATTCCCAGTCACAAAGCACAACTCATCCCTGTCTTGGTTTCCAAATCTCCATAAACCTACGTGGAGGACTCCCCATGATATCCCCACCAGTATTTTCCAAATGAGACAAAACATGATGGATTTCTCGTATGAATTGAATCCTTTTATTCTTTCATCCTTTAAGATAGGGAACCGATCCTTATCTTATTTCATGAGTATGGTAGAGGCGGTCCAAGGGGCTTTAGTCCAGGACTGGTCCCGCGGCTTGAGCCTAAATCAGGTCAGTTTTGTGGCTTTAGTCTGCGTAGAGACTAACCTAACTTAAAGCTTAAAGAAGGTCGAGCGAGTTCGCCCAACATTTTTGTGTAGTAATCCAGCGATTGCAAGGACCTCTCACGTAGCGATTTATCCCAACGTGTGTGTATTCTTCCAAAACATAGCTCAATAAAATGTCTAACATGTCTACTTGTGGGTTGGACTCGATTCTTTCCTTTACCTATGGTTACGTTAGTTGGATTATAATGTCTTGAACCTAAGGCTTGACATGTAATCCCCTTTTTTCACTCAATAAAAGAATGTAGCTTGACTGTAGTGTATCTTGTGATAGATTTTTCCTTGGTTCCATATTAAGTAGGTGCAGAGAACTTGAAGTCCGTGAACACTAATGAGTACATTGTGATTTCCCTTTAGTATTTGAATTTTTAAGATAGCCCTTTGAGTTCTTGTACATGGTTAAATTAAGTTTGAGTCATACTTAACTCCCTCCAAGGAAATTGTAAGTTTACTTGGGTTCCTTTTTGTTGGGCCCTTCCTTAAATTCTTAAAAACTAGAATTTAAGTTAGCATGAGTTTTTGTATTTTTAAAATTTAGACTTGATCCTTTAAAAATATATATATATATCCATACATGGGGATATGTAAGCTAGTTAGGAGTTAGCTTATGATGGCTCATTGTGTGTTGATCTATTATTTTTTATGGATATAAGTGTCCTTGTCCTATAATAATTACTTATTATGCATGACCTCATTATGGTACTGTTGGTGGATGTAATTTGGTAATGTAATCTTATTTACTACTTATGAGTTGATTTATTCCTTAATAAGAATATATAAGTTACTTATGAAGTTGAATATTGCTTACGTATGGTTGGCTTCATAGTTTCTTAATAGGTTATGCAATTAGCTTACTTTTGTGCCATGGAAATAAAATTGATGATTACTTGTGCACCATGGAAATAAAATTCATGATTTCTTTTGCACCATGAAAATAAAGTTGATGATTAATCTTGCATCATGAAATAAATGTTGATTTGTGATTGGTTAGGAGTTTTCTTACTCTTGCGCCATTAAATAAATTTTATCTATGATTGTTTTGGTAGTTAAATTACTCTTGTGCCATGCAATAATGTTGATGTATGATCGATAATATAGACTGAATTTTTGACCTTTGATTGATTAAGAGATTTAGACACCTCCTTGTTTCTCAGAGCATTCGCCAGCCCTGATACCTTAAGTGGTCAAAATCAATCGGATGAATCTTGGGCTTGAGAGTTTATTATGTGTCCTAGAGGTCCTAACCATGCAGGGTAAGTTGGGAAGATAGTTTTTTAAATGTTTAGTGACATGGTTGATTAGTTATCTATATTTTTCTTCAGTTGATCATGATGCGTGGAATCGCGTTGATATTGATTATATTAACATAGTGATTATGCATCATTATTTGTTATGATAGGGTGTAGATTGTGTTTCTATTTATTGTGTTAGTGCATTGATTATGTGTTGTTATTTATTTTTATGATGTGTCACTATTAATTATGTTGATGCATGGATTGTGTCGTTATTAGTTACGATGATGTGTCGTTTGCAAAGCTATCAATTATTTGCGATGATTCTATTATCCTAATGCAAAAACATTTTTTTTTACCTATTGTACATCGTTTTATTGTCATAATGATGGGTCATTACAGTGGGTTACCTAAATGGTACACTATTTCTCTCTCCATGACCTTATTAATCGCCTAAAATAACTAAAAGTAGGGGTCTTATATTTGGATGATGAATGTTGGTGGTAGTGGCAATGATATAAGAAGGATTATAAACGATACATTCCCTAGGCCTAGTGTGCGCAAGTAATTTATGCTCATTTTGAACATGACACTCACCATTTGGGACACCTAACAAAATTACACCAAACAAACACAATTATGGCCTATATTACTACCTTTCAACAATTGGAAATCCACACAGAGGCCCTACATAATTCATTTTTTAAAGAATGTTTCATCAATGGTCTCATGGAACAAATTAGAGCACACATTATGATGTAACAACAATAAACACTAATAGAAGCTTGTGATAGAGGTAAAGAAGATAAGTTGGTAATAAATGCACAAACCAAGTGTTTGTGTCGATTGGTAGTGAAAACAACCATAATTTATTCATAGGAGATTGCCATAAGAAACCCATTGTTATGTACACATCGCATATCTAATTTTCAAATTATGATAGCAAATGTTGGTGTGATGAAATGTGGGGGCCGATGTGAAATTTTGAAACTAGTAATTGGAAATTATCATCTCAAATCTTACATGTTTTCTATTGAAATGGGTGGTTGTGATATAGTTCTTAGGGATGAATGGCTATGCTATTTGGGATTTGTATCCATGGATTTCAATAATTTATAGATGTTATTCACTTAGGAGGGGTATAATCTTACCATCACAAGGCTTACATATGGTTCCTATGAAATTATCACCTCCCACCATATGGATAAGTTATTGAAGATAGACCACTTGAGCATTATTAAAGTTTAACGATGTACAAGTAGTGGAAACCCACCCACAAGAAGTTGACCTTGATTTACAACTGGTCCTCTCTAAGTATCAATAAGTATTTGAAACATAACAAGGTTTACCACCTTCACATGGGGAGCATGACCATGGTAATACCCTAATCCGAGATAGTAAACCACCCAGTGTGCATGCTTATCAACACCCTTTTTCGTATAAGAATGAAATTTAAAATATCATTCATGAATTGTTGGAGGTGGGATTCATATTTCCCAATACTATCCCTTACTCATAGCTAGTGTTCATGGCCTTAAAGAAGGAATATAATTGACACATGTGTCTTAATTTTTATGTTCTCAATAAGTTTATCATCAAGAACAAATTTTGTATCCTAGTTAACTATGGCCTCTTAGATAAACTTGATGGAGCCAAAATTTTCACTAAACTTGACCTTAATTCTAGACACCACTGAATTGGTATGAAAGTGGGAGACATCCCTAAGAAGAATTTCCATACACATGAAGCTAATTATGAGTTTTTAGTCATGTGTTTTAGCATTTTTAATGCTCCATATACCTTTTAGAGCCACGTGAATAATATCTTCTGACCCTTCCTAGACTTTGATGTGCCAGTATTCTTTGATGACATCTTCATATACAACAAAACATGGGAATACCACATCGAGCATGATCATAGATCCTTTCAACTCCTATGGGACTACCAACTATCTGTCAAATGTCCAAATGTCTTTTTGGGACTTCATAGGTTCAATACTTGGGTCACATTATAAGTTAAAAGGGGGTACAATTTCATCCCAGAAAAGTCACAACTATTCAATATTGGCCCCATCCCAAGACCCTAAAGAGATTAAGTGGATTCTTAGGACTTACATGATACTAAAATAATTTTGTGAAAAATTATGGAAAAATTGATGTGCCCTTAATATCAACACTAAAATAGAATTCCTTTGTCTATAGTGTGGCCAATAAGAAATAATTCTCATGTTCAAAGGATTCCATGTGCTCTAATCCATTGTTAGAAGTTCCATATTTTACTAATTATTTTGTCTTGAAATGTGATTACTAGGTTAGAGGTCTTGGAGCAATATTGATGTATGAAGGACACCCCTTCATATTCACTAGTAAGTAGTTGTGTGACCCAAAATTGAGTAAATCCACATATGATAAAGACATGGTTACCCATCCTATATGCAGTAGATACCTGGCATCCATATGTCATAGGGTGTTGTTTCCATATTAAGACTGGCCATCATAGTCTGAATTAATTTATCAAATAATGTTTGTCGTCACCATAGAAGCATACGTGGGTCACCACTATGCTAGGGTATTATAATCATATTATCTATAATAAGGGAACATAAAATGTGGTATTTGATGCATTATATTGACAATTCAAAGAGGATGGATCCCTCTTTTCCTTATCTTTACCCATTGTAGATTGGCTCAAGGAAACCCATCAATAATGGTAGGAAATGACACTATCATTCAAATTTTCCATAGGATTTAGGAATATCACAACACTCCTAAAGGTTATAAATGGTAGCTAAATACATTTCAATATAAAGGGCACAGTTTTGTAGTAAACAATTCTTCTGTAAGACAAAACATCTTAGAGGAATTTCATTCATCAGATACAATAGCTCACTTTGGATTTCATAAAACACATGAATGAACTAAAAACTTGTTCTTTTAGGAAGGCACAAAGATGACATGTAATATTTTGTGGAAACCTGTGACACTTTCCAAAGAAATAAGGGTGAGACAATAGATTTGTCAGGGGAATTACAACCACTATTGATCCAAACACATAGATGTATTAACATCTCCATGGATTTTATAGTGGGATTGTTGATGATGGTAAAAATAATCCATGATCATGGTTGTATTTAGACATCTCTATAAACACGCTCATTTTTATGCCTTACCATATCCATTTACCCCCTACTGAGTTTCTTAAGTCTCCATGGATCATATTTTTAATTTACATGGCATGCCTACTCCCATTGTCTCAAAATAGTATAATATGTACATTTAGTATAAAATTTTGGAATAATTTGTTTAAACTATAGGGTACCCAACTAAAACTCATCACTGTATATCACCAACAAATAGATGGTTAAACGAAAGTGGTCAACAAATTCTTAGACACCTACTTGAGATGTGTTTCCTATGAAATGCCACAGCAATGGGCATAATGGATTCCCCTTGTAGAATGGTGGTACAATAAATTTTATCATGGAGATACCAAAATGAGCCCATATGAAGCTATTTATGGACAAAAATCATTTTTAGTCACTCTATATTTATTAGGAACCTCCAATGTCCAATCACTAGATCACATACTCCACATTACATAATCCATTATTTGTATACTAAAGGACAATTTTGTCATGGCTCATAATAGAATGAAGCAACAAGAAGACCAACATTTCTCCAAATATTGTTTCGTAGTATGGTATCAGGTGTATCTTCACCTTCAACCCTGTAAACAAACATCACTCAATGACAAAACACCTTTAAAATTAGCAGTAAATTCGTATGGCCCCTTTCAGATCATGCAGTGCATTGGAAAAGTGGCCTGCAAATTGGATTTTCCAACGCACTCTAAGATTAATTTAATAATTCATCTATCTTTTCTAAAGAAGTTCATGGGATCAAACTATAAGTGTAAACCTTATTACCATAACTTGATGAAGGAGGCCCCATTTGGCCTTAGCATAAATAAATTTTGGATACTAAAGAGAACAACCTGTACAATTGGATGATTAGTGAAATATTCATGATCTATAAAAAATTTGTGGATATTCCATTGGAATAGTTCATCACAATAGATATGATAAATGAAACTGAAATCTATACACTATGAAGGTTAAATTCCGTTAGATTCTAGTATATTTAGTTATTGTTTTTCTTCTTATGAATAAAATAGATAAAACATGGAAAATAGAGAACAATAAAGTACAATCACAGACAATCCACAAAATAAAATAAATATTTTATCTGGGAAGCCCTTATGGAATAAAACCTAGATAGAAGGTGAGGTCACTCTGCTTTCTTTTCTTTGTTATGGAAATAATGAAAGTACAAAGAAGAATGAACTCTCTATGAAGTTACCTAAGACTTGTGGCCTATTAGGCTTATATAGAAAATTAATCCCCTTTATTCTACTCCCTAATTTCCCACTCCTAGTTGTTTTTCTCTGCTATGTAACAAAATACAATAACATACAATGGAACCCCTACTCCTCCTAGTGGCCCGGTATTTGACATAGCTTGATAGCCATATAGGGGTTGGTGTTTTACTTCCTCAACCCTCAAATTTCATAGTGTTTTGTACTTCTAGAATATTATTGAAATTACATACATTTCTAGCCCCATATGCATGAGTAACGAAGGAGAATGTCGCATCCTCCCATACCATGTTGGTCAACACTGTAGGTCAACTTACATGAGGATTGATTTTTTTCATACAGGATATGATTGATACAATATCCACACCATTGGAAAGGTATCAATGTGTAGAATAGCATCATGGGGTCCCCTTAGTGATGGTTATGTTTTAACCCCCCAAGATTCCAGTTGATGCCTCAAATGGATCTGGAAGGTTCTAGACCTAAATTTTCCAAAGTGGGACCTTCCGCTAGAATGACCTTGGAAGTTGATTCCTCCAATGTTTTTCACTCTGAAAGAATCAAGATAACTGGCAAATAATATAATGATATAGTCCAAATCAACTCATTCAATGGAAATGCATGCCACCTTAAGATGTGAAATGGTAAAAAAACCATGATTTTGCAACAACTTCGTCATCTTTGGCCTTAAGGAAAACCTTTCTTTTGAAGGGGGAGGGCATGTTAGGGTCCTGCCCTAAACTCCATAATTTAAGATACCTGTGATTTAGTTAATTGTTGTATGCATACATATCCTTTTAATAATTCTGATTAGATAGTATTGGAGAGTTATTTAATGTAAAATGATCCACTTTATGATCCCCACTAGGTAGTTGGTACCAATTAGTTATTGGACTAGAAGTAGTTAAGGTTTTTTAGTAGTAAAATCCTATTTAAAGAGACATGAGGTTATGAAATGTTTTCCTTGTTCTTTTTTATATTGATCTCTTCTTGGTTAAAGTTAACCCCACCTTAAGAGGCAAGTGAACATTGTTTCCTTCTTCTGATTTTCATAATACAAGGGTATCTTTTAGATATCTCATCTTATTGGCTCTTGTATCTAGTTATTGGAACTTTATTCTTCATATACTTGGTTATGTTTCAAGTTTAATGGTTATTGAAAACTACATATTGTGTCATGGATTGAAGACATATTTAAATGGTTGCTAGTTTCCTTGGAACCTTGCAATAACCATTACACGATGGACCTATGTAATTGACTATATATCCTAAATTCCATGTTTCTCTTTCTGACTTTAATATATTCAAAGTTTTAACCTTTCATATCCAAACATTTTGTGTTTTGATGAAGCATAATAGTGAACATATTTCCCTACATTGTATGTTTATCTATCATGTCACCAATACTCTTAATTCTATTGCACTTGATAGCAATTTGAAGGGTAAATGTGTGATGATGACAACAAATTACAACAACCAATCCATTACTACTTACACAATTTCTTAGAAATAATTCTAAATTTCCAAATCATGGACTAGAAATATTACTCAAGTTCATAATAAATTGAAAAGATATTTCGTTGCAAATGCAAGAAAACACAAATAAAACAAACTCAAATTGCATATCCTTCCAAGGATAACCTTCCTTCCACTTATGAGTAGAATGAATTAGATTGCATGCATGAAGAAGTCTTGATCGAAAAATATAACATAAAATGCAAAATATATATACAAATAGTACACAGATCTACCAAACACAATCATGATGGTTGGTTTGGAAAGTATAAATGCTTATAAACTTCCAAGGGAAAATTAAGAGAATATACATCTCACTCCTTAAGGTTATACAAATTACAATGATGAAAGATTTTCTTCTTTAAAATGTTGTCAAGTGTTCTAAAGATGGTATAGTGAGAAGTCCTACAAAATATAGAATCTTTTATAAGAAAGTATAATATGATGATGATGATGATGATGATTAACGTTCACTAAGACCGAATTGGTCTATTAGACCTTATAAGGGTAAGTCATTACTTGTGATTCTTTAGAATTTTGTTTTTGTGCTCGAAAAGCATTAAGAGAATCTTTCCAAGATCACCATACTTTTGTTGAGTTAAGAGGTTAGGAAGGTTGGTAGTGTGACAAATATTTTGAAAATTAGATCCAATATGGGTATAGGATGGACAATCTAAGAGAACGTGATTTTCATCTTCAACCTTCTTAGTGTCACAAATGTGACACACTCTTTCATCCCAGGGCATTTTAGGAATTGGCCAATACCCAGTTTCACTATGCAGCTCGTGAGAATTTGTTCTTATATTGTCAATGTTTATTTTTTTTCTTTACACTTGGAAAAATAGATAGATAATTTTGATCTTCTAGATTAGGGTTGATTACATCCTTATAATACCTTAATTTTATTTTTTCCTCTAACTCTTTATCACACCACATTTTCTCCTTAAATATTGATTTGACAATTTTTTTAATAATATCTTTATTCTGCAAAATGGTGTCTTCCATGATTCCCCAATAGTTTATCCCAGACCGAGCATGTTTATTCCATCCTCGCTTGAGTCGATGGTGGTTATGACTCGATTTTGAAGAAATTTTAGGAAGCCTATTGTCTTCCATGTTGTTTAACTTGTTCGTATACATTAGGTATCTAGTCATAGCCATGTTGTCGATGGGGGAGTGGGATGTTTCTGAGAGTAGGATGGGGTATGACATATTTCCTTTAATTTTGAGATTATAGGTTATAAAATTCTTTTGTATTTTCTCTATATTTATTCAGGATTCACGAGAGATACTACAACCCCATACTTCACATCCATAAAGAATAACATGTGTAACAAGAGTCTCAAAGAGGAGTTTGTTCTTATCCCAACAAGAATCTCAAAAAAGAGTTTCATTTTGTTAAATATATAGTTGAAATGATATTTCTCAATCATTTCAATTATATAATTAACACAAAATATCTTTGAAATGTCCTTCTAATCATTTTGATTATGTTTCTAGTCATTTTGATTATGTTTCTATAGGAGTACATGAAACTATAGTCACCCAAAAAGATACAACTTCATCAAATTTCTTACCGAAATAATACGTTGCCTGAAATGAGAAATGATGTAACATCATCAAATTTCTTTCCTAAATAATACATTGTCTAGAATGGAATGAGAAATAGATAATATTGAATATTTGATTGAAAAATTGGAAACAAAAACCTCAAGGGAATATGGGAGAGGAAAATGTATGCTAGTTACTACTTCTTCGAAGATCAAACCCTTTCTTAGATATAAATCCTTTTTATATCAAGAGTTATGATAGAATAAAAAGGAAAAGAAACAAGAGAAAATATCTTCTAGAAAAAGGAAAAGAAAAGGTTATAATATGGTTTAAGTTGATAGTTATATACACGAAGAAAGGAAAACAAGAAGTGTTTGTAGAGTTGAAAATGGAATTATTGAAAACATTGGTGTGAAAATGGTTATAAATATGGTTTCCAAAGTTGTGGTGGAGGAAAAAAATGAAAAAATCATTTTAAACATAAGGTCTCAACATGTAGAACTCAGAATTTGCAAAATAATTATTATACAATGGATGATATATGTAAGAATGAAATTTTAGAAATGGTACATGTTATGGAAGGATGGGAAAATACCTATATATATATGATACCTGTCATAAAAATGCATTTGAAGTAGATATTTTGATAAAATTGGGTCTTTTGGATATTTTAAAATGTTGGTAGGGTTATATTCCTACCGACATTCAAGCGCAACTCCTAAATAGTGGCCCTACTCATCTTGTCGCTACTATCATCCATGAATTTGTTGGAAATGTAGTTGATATGAAGAAGAAAATGAAAGCACTACTTTTATCCGGACATATTTATGATCCCGACATATCTATGATATATGTTTGAGAGATGTGGGGATTTCTATGACGTGCAAGATTTATTACATTAATGACTTGAATGAACTTACAACAAATAATTACTATTTTAGTAGTTATACTTTTATTTTAGTAGTTATAGTTTTATGTATAAAAAAAAGGTTATATAAGATAAAATATTTATATATAGTAAGTATGAGTTAAATGTTTCTTATAATAAGAAAAAGTCGGATAATACTAATGGTCTATAGAAGATGGTCCATTCTAAGCAATGTTCTTCTCGTTTGGGAAGAAAATATTTTAGTTAGAAAATCTAAACTAGGTGAAAAAAGAATTATTTGAATAAAGAATTATAAGAAATAGTAAGGTATGTGTTTTTCTAAAAGGATAAAACATTTCTTTAGAAACAAAAGACTTTCTAGTGGAACAAGAAGAGTTACCTTAGATATCAATCAAATAAGAATTGGAATAAGAAGAATTATTAAAAGAAACTTCAATGTTTTAATTTTTTAATTACAAAAAGTTTGGGCATTATAAAAATGATTGTCTATATAAATATAAGGTTTTTATTAAAGTCAACGATTTACTAGCTAATTTTTAGATTCAGTTTCTTTTGATTATGTGTTATCTGAAAACAATGATAATCCATAAATTGTGCTATGTTTTCTCACTTGAACAATTGTTGAAAATGTGAAGTTATGGGGATATGAATCATAACTTTGTGGGCCACCTTATTTGTTACTCCATTACTTCAATATCTACTATTTCCATATTTAGGGAACTCAATTTTTTATTCAAGTTTTCTATAATATATAATATGAGCATAAGGAAATGCATCAATTGTGTGATACACCATTCCTATATATATTTCATAAGGACAAAAATTTTTTGGGTTTGTGTTGGGTAAAGTACTTGACGGTCCTAGGAAAGTGTCGCCTAAAAATATAGAAGAAAACATAAATTAATATACGAAATAGTGGATATTAAGGACCCATATAATCCCCCGTATGGGGTCTCAGGGACACAATCAAAGAGTCTATGGGTCCCTGACCCCCCCACCCACCTGGCCTCCAGATCTGTGGACAACTTCCAACCCCCTCCATCTTCCACTTCGCCTCCTCATGCGGTTTAATACCCCCCGCCATTGTCTCTTTCTCGCACTCGAGTGCCCATGTCCTGGCTTTGACATCATGATTTTGCACGAAACTTACCAGTCTGATCCTCCTTTCCTTTTCATGCAGTATGGGAATGTGGCGAAGACACTAAGATTTATGGAGGATACGACCCATATCTACGTTAATCATGGGAGCATAATTCCCTCATGGGACTTGGCCTTGGGTGGCTATGTTATCTGCGTCCCCTTCTGGCTGCATTACTGCTTGTCTTTGGATGTTTGTATCTCTTGTCCCTTGCTTCCCTCTAGAACTTGCCTATCACACCCTGAGGTGGGCACTTCCTTCCCCTGCTCGCTCCTGAGTCTTGCACTTTGCTTCTCCAATTCCATTGATATGGATCGAGGTATCTCTTCCAGCCGAGGCCACAGGGGCACCTCACACAAACCCAGAGCCTGGTCGGTCTTTCGACTGGTGGAGATGGTTGCAAATTTAATGGACACCTATTGCTCAGTCACCGCTCCGAAAATTCAGTCGGAAATGGACCTAGCCGAGGACGATGTTCGTTTTCTAAGGAATTTCATCTCCAATGACGAGGTGAAGGAGACCACTAGCTTGTGTGTTCCTAGTACTTATTTTGTCCGTGGGAGGTCCTCATAGTACCTGAAAACTGTGGACATCTATTGGCACCTGAAGACTCTGATGGGTAGAGTTTTTTTAGACCACCATGAATCTCTCCAAGAAGTCCTCCTGCAACTTGATGACATGTAACTCCATATCAAGTTGATCAACCACAAGCTAAACTTGATCGCTGACAAGATGGCTGACGTGGACTTGTCCAATATAGACTATGCTCAGCCCGAATTCCCAATGGCAGTAGGCATAAACATTAGCTATGTTTTTTTATGAAGTTCCTTCTGTGGTTTTTGTTAAATTAACAGAGAGGTCTGGGTTTACCACCTCTGTTTAGTAGATTAAATAATGACAAAAGTAATCACAGAGGAACTACGAGCTATTCTTATTTAATTTACCAATTATAGATATTATAAATACGAAACATTTGTTGGATGCCAATGTTATGTTTTGTTGTTGGTATGGCTTCCCTACGGGCAGGCCAACAACACTTTTTTTTGTACAATTTCCCCCTATGAGTAATAAAAAGATTCTGGATTATAAAAAAAAGGGAGCCTATATACTACAATCACAAAAAATATTATGATTATATACAAAAGAATATTCCATACCTTAATATTTGTGTCATGAATGTGTTTCAAATTCCATTCAATACCTTAAATTACATCAACAATAAATGAAAGGATAGAAGTCTTGTCTTTGACTCTTTGTATAAGTTTTTTTTTTCCTTATCAATATGAGTTACATCATGAACATTATCATAGATCTCATCCACATGTGCATTGTCATCCATGGCAAACAATTGTTTCATAGATCAACTTATTTGTCCCTTCATTCTCACTAATATTTGTGTCATTTTCTCTCATAGTAGCAATTTTAATTCGAACATTCTCACCATATCTACTATGAATTGTAACATCCAAAATTCTAATCAATGGGGCTCTTCTCTTTGTTTAAAATAAATAAACATAATTGGTATCAAAATATTTAAATAATTAAAACTATTAAAATATAAAAATGGAAGCTTTTTTTCCCTATCTTACCAAGGGGTGATATTACTTTCACCTTTGTAAGTGCCCAAGCTATAAGAAATGTTTCCTATCCATTAACCTATTAATTATTCTTGTTTTTATGTCATTGCATTGCATCCAAGGAAATAAAATTTCCCATCACCAATATCAAGAAGTTTAGGGTGATTCTAAGATGGTTTTACATGATTATTTGTATGCAAAAAAGAATTGCATTCATTGATATCAACATCTAGGGGAATAGCCAATGCTTTATTGATAAGAGACTCTATATAATCAACTTTTTATATGCATGAGTACCCGTGTTAGGGTTATCTAACTTTGTTTTCTCTTTCAGAAGAATACTCAATCCATTCACGAATACAACGATAATATATTTAAAAAATTTCACAAATAGAAAATTCAAATTAAAGATATTAAAAAGTTCCAACCAAATAGAATTTGGATTATTGGTATAAAAAATTGTGTATAGAAAAGTTTCGCATTCTCCCAAATCTTCACAAAAAATGGTTTGTTTTCTTTTGTGAACCATTTTTCACTACCACATTAAAAAACAACTTCATCAACAAACACTCAGAAGTATACAGATACTCATAAGTATAGAATAATTGTTGTTAAGAATTAAAAAATATGAAATGTTACTTATCTAACATCTGTTCAATGCCATTTTCTCTAATTTACAAAAATGACCTTGAATGAAATTGACGTTTCCTAAGAGACATATGAAATGTCTCTTCAGATATGTCAACAACATCACTGAAGAGACATTAGAAATATCTCTTAAGAGATGCCAATAGGTTTTCTTAAGTGATATTGAAGGAGGAATGCTTCTTAAGGGATGTTTATTGGGCCCAAATTTAAAAATTTTGCATCAATTTCACAGATTTTTACTAAATTTTGACATTAAAAGGAGTTTTATTCATCAAATTGCAGTTCAGATGTCAACTTTCAACCCTAAATGTAGTAATGATATATGTACCCATGGAATAATTTTATTTACTAATGAGTTGTTTAAGCCATGTGCAAGAGTACATGATGACAAATACTTGTCCACCACTACATTTAGAAGGTTATATATATAAATGGCAAGAGAAGACCCTTTTGTAGTATATGACATACTTGGTGCCACCAAATATTTTAAAACTTCTGAATTAGGTATTATCAAAAGGATAAGACAATCTTGGTATGTTGAATCTACAAAATTTTATTAGTGTTTCAGATATTATTGCAAAGGATGGGATTTTAGTGGATGTTCCACTTAATTATAAAAGATCCTTAGTGGGTACAAACCAATTATTAGAGTGGTGATAGTATATAGGACATGATGGATGAACATTTTTATATTTATGGAGTGATAAATGGAAAAAAACATGTACCTTGGTATTTAGGAACATCCTAGGATTCCCTTAAAGAGTCATTTCATAATTTGTGAATTAGTAATGAAGAAAAAACATGATAGAAATAGGATAATAAACATTAATCTCTCCTAATATTGAGAAAAGTGGAGGTCAATATCAACACATATTAGAAATGTTTGGCAATATATGATAAAAATTGATAGATGTGTTTGGAAGAGTATATGGTAAAAACCCTAAAAAATGCAACCCTTGAGGTTTCTAGTGTTGGATAGTGGAGGGGAAAATTTTCGTTCTTTTTACAAACATGGAAAATGAGTGTAAAATGAGTGTATTATAGTTTAATGAAAATGTTTTTTCTCAAATGGCCTTTGTGCTATATGCAAGGTGAAAAGTCACCATTCTCTTAATAAAGTGCTATATGATATAATGTATGTAGTGGTTGTGAAGGATTACCTTTGTTACTTGTCGTAGCAGCCTATGTGGGAGGGTTGTATGATAACGGAGGAAAACGTGGAAGGGTTATATGAAAGAGAGACAAAAGATGGAAGGCCTTGATGTGATCTACATGGATGTCCAATTGAGTTGAAATTCCTCATGGAATGGGGGTTTTATACTTTATTAAAAGTTTCACCAACACATGACCTTGTTTTATAATTTAGTGAAATATTCGTAAAACATTGTGTATATGTATATATAATATTGTTTATAATAAACACATATATATATTACCCTTCGGCTCCACTCTTAATGCCATGATTACCCTATGCAGATTCATGTGAAAGATGACCCAATCTCGCGTAGATTCGACGATTTCACACTCTTCAACTCCCTTTGGTTGTTGTCAGCAATCACATGGCTGATTATGAGATGGACTATGAGGGATATGAATTGGAAGAGTCAAATATTTTCTATTTACACTCTCCATTTGTTTCTGCACAACAACTCCGCCGTGCAGCTGATCTGGAGGATCCTTAGTTGAAATTTCTTCCTCAACGTCGCTCCAAGGTGTCCCCTAGCCATTACTATCCATCCAAGCTAGAAGAAGTTGATGGGTTATTAACCATGCATAATATGGAAATATCTCATGATAGAGATGGAATTAATGCTCACTCTACACGGGATTTTGGTCACAATGACCAGGAATTTTTTGATGTTCCCTCACTCTCAAACACATCTCCTTTGGAATCACCCAAGAAATTTGTTCCTTCTTCTTCATATCACTGCGATGCTATCTGAAAATCCCATTGTTGGAAACCTCGAAAAGAAAAGAAGAGGATGGCCATGGGCCAGGATGTCGTAGTGGTAGGTCAGTTTTGTGGAAAGAATGTTTCGACTACATATTTAAGGGACTGGATCGACAAGAATTGGTTTGATTCATTGTGATATTGTCCTATTTTCCATTAACTAGCCAGGGGTTGGATCTGATGAATTTTTAAATCGTTGGAGTACATGCCGATGATTTTGAGCAAGAGTTGGGCTTGGGGACCATCGAAATTTGTCTCCAAAGAATGGTCCATTAGTTTTGACTGTCTGTGTGACTCTTTGTTTACATGTAAACTTTGGTTTATCCTACCGAACCTTCCCATTATCTTTTGACAGTAGGATATCCTTTAAAAAGAAATTGCAAATATTATTGGCTCTTTCGTCAGCCTTGAACATGGTTGGGAACACAAAGTAGACAGGCGTTAGGCCTGGGTTCATGTTGAAATGGACATCCATGGTGTTCTATTGAATGAAATTGAGATTCTGTTGAATAATATGGTGGTGGTTCAATACATGGATTATGGGAGAATATCGTTTTGGTCTTATTGTTGTCACGTGGTAGGGCATATTAATGTGCATTGTCCTCGAGCTTCATTCTTTGGTCGCTGTAAGTCCAAAAAAAGGTTTCCCAAAGGCCCATCTTCCTCATATTACCAAGACATTACTAAGGCAGATGGGTAGGTTGTTGAAAATAATGTCCAAGCAAAAGGGGGAGCAGATACAATTGTTCAAGTCGAAGATATGAATTTTATTAAAGATGGTAAGATTCCTTCTCTCCATTCCCCTAATAATAACCTTGTCAATGTAGTTGGTCTTTCAAAAGGAAAGTTAGATGATGTTTCTATCTCATTACCTCCTCCTCAACCATTCCCCTCCCTAGATACCTATCATCCTCCCCCTTCAAGTGGAGATATCAAAGTATCGGTTTCCCCTACTTCTATATCATTGTAACCACTCCTCCCCCCAAATCTCCCTTCCACTCACTTTACCCCTTCTTTTTGTCCCTCTCCCTCTTCTCTAGTTTCCTCTGGCTCCCATTCAAAGATCAAATTCGACTACTTGTTGCGTTCTAAATATCGTTTAAATCATC
>JASDQU010505237.1:37366-48754 GCA_032191745.1 Picea mariana | reverse complement strand
AATGGAAAACAAACTACAATCTAATGTTTGGCATTAGGGTGAAAGAAGAGGTGCTTCTCTATAGAGGTAAATTATGTTTATGTACTTCGTGTATCTATTTTTATGCTATGTCTATATGATTAATACTGCCATGATCACAAATACCTTTTAGTGAATCTAAGTGTGGAGTTAGCAAAGGCTTCATGATGTTCAGGGCTTCATCCCACTTGACTCTTAAATTGTTGTGAACATCATATGGTCTTTGAAACATCATGTTTACATGATTTCATGATCACTGCTAGAACCACTTGGGTTACTATTGGTTGAATAGAAATATGTGTCAATGAATAAATCTTTCTTTTGGCATACATGCACTTGTCTTTTTCTATATATATATTATTTTTCTTTCATAGCTTTCTTGATTAATTTACGAGCACTTTTCATTTTTATTTTCTTGTTTTAGTGTTGTACATATGCATGAATTATTTATTGATTATGATATGATGTCTTACACTTACAGTTTGTTGAGTTAATGATTAAATTCACAATTTAATCTGTGTAGTATTATCTTTAGCACTTATTTCAACATTTTACATTAGATTAACAATTTGATTATGTAATTGTCAACTCACTTGAACTCAAAATCTAAAAGAAAATCTTGAAGAATTTGAGGTGAATATCTCGAGTTCAAATCTCTCTTCAAGAAAACATCATAGAAGGAGTCTCTTAGACCATTTTGAAAAGCTTGTCTCTTACACAAAATGCCATAATTATAGAGTCAATCCAATTGTAATCAATATGACTTCTTCTACTTTGCATAGCAATTCAGGTTTTGGGTCTATCACTTCAACCTCCAGATCTACTGCTATAGGTAATATGTTCAATATGTTCAACCCTATACCTATTCTAAATAATCCCCAAAAGGTGATTAAAAATATAGGCATATTTCAATGTGAAGTAGATATGGATGCCACCCCATGGCACATGTCATCTCCTCTAAACATTTTGTTGGCTACCAATCCTTTACCAAAGTTCAAAGTTCATCTGCCTAAATTATCCATGAATGGGATGAATTATGGTAATGAACACCTAGCTACATTGTCCAACGCATGTGACAATATTAATGCACATGATAATGGCACATGCATGAGACTATTTGTAAAATATTTTGAAGGTAGGGTTGATGCCGAGTTTTTTGAGCTCCCCAATAAGATCTTTTCAACATGATTTGAGTTAATTTATTGGTTTAATTCCACTTTTAGAAGTATAGAAAACCATATTTTTCACATGAGAAATTTCAATAGCCTATCCTTCAAATATGGTGAGATCATCAAAGCCTTTAACCTCGAGTTTATGAAGCCTTTTAACAAGAATCTTAGAGTTATCCAACCCACTCAAAAAAAATTCTTGTTTATTATCATAATATCCTTCCCCCTACTTGTCATCATTAATTGGAAGAAAATAATGACAACTATCTTGAGTCAACTCTACAAACTTGCTTGGAGTTTGAAGAGAAAAAAATTCAAAACATGTCTACCCTTTGACAATTCTAGTCCCAAAATTGACATGTATGTCATCATTTCTGCAAATGATATAGGATATGCCTAATCGAATGATATCTTTTGAGCATAAGTTAAAAATAGTACCTAAGTCTACTACAACTCCTACCTTTCATTTCTTGACAAGGCCTAATTCTACTTAGCCAAAACCATCTTCTCCTCTTCAATGGTGCAATTTCTGTTATAAATCCCCTGACCCAATGACTTGTGAGACATTTCCAGATGCCAAAGAGACGACAAAAGGAAACAAATCTACCCATATTGTCACTATCATCAAATAACATGAACAATCTAATGATGTATATGATACCATTACCAAAATTCAAGCAACCAAAAATTAGTTCAAACCCAAACTTATGCAAAATCCTAGTCTAGGAAATGTTGAAATTAATAAAAGTAGGGAGAATAACAATGTTGGAAATATTGTTGTCATTGATTTCAAATATAGGGAGGGGATCCATATGTCCAATATAAATATTTCAAGATGGAGATTGTCGAAAAAAAAAATTTTGAATTTTTGATGCTCAGTTCAGATACCCTTCTTTGAAGGAATTTTTAGTCTAAATATCTAGCTCAAATGGAAACATAAGTTATATGGTTGGAAATATTACTCTGAGTCCTTCCCAACTGTTTATGGCACTCCTTCTAACTCCTTAGGAATGATAAGATATGGTCTTTTATGTCAGACAACCCAACCAGAAAGTTCAGGTCAACCCAACCAGTATTTATAGGACGACCTTAAAAATGAGCAAGCACATAAACACTATAAATATAGGATAAATGTGCACATTTGAAGAGCATCCAAGAAAAAAGATCAAGTATGAAGTGTGCAGAAGAGATATGAGGTGCATAAGAGAAGGTGGAGAGTATTCTTGGGGTCTAAAGGTGCAAGAGGAGTTTTCTTGGAGTTTTAAGGGTGGGCTATGAAGGAATAAGGTCTATGATATTGCAAAGTGCATTGTTTTGAGGTTGTGATGCTACAATCTAGGATTATATTCTGGGAATGATGCTACGAGGTTCTCTAGGGAATGAAGGATAAATATGACTAGGGTTTGACTCTATGTCTAGGGTATGAATCAAAGAGAGGTGTTGGAGCATGAAAGTTAAGGGTATGATGATGTTATGAAATGCATTAAGTATGAAGTAGGCAGGTCAAGTCAGAAGTACTATGTGCAATATGAATATCTTATTTTGGTGCCTATACAGGTCTTATTGAGTTGGTGCTCAGCTAAGGAGATTGGTGTCTCTAGTAGTTTGGTGCCTACACAATATCTTACTAAGTTGGTGCTCATTTCAGGAGATTGGTGTCTCGAGTAGGTTGGTGCCTACACAATATCTTGTTGATTTGGTACTTAGCTAAGGAGATTATTGTATCCAGTAGGTCGGTGCTTACAATATTTTTAACAATAGGTTGGTTCCTATAGACATTTATAAAGATAAATTTTTGTGGTTTTCTCTCGCAAGGGTTTCCAAGTTAAAACTTTGTGTATTGTGATTTTAGTTTACATGCATTTACTATTTTAAAATTAATGAATGATTGATGAATTCTCAATTAAATTAAAAATTGTCTTATACTAATTCACTCCCCCAACCTCTTAGTATAAGAATAAGTTCAACAATTGGTATTAGAGCGAGTTCCTTCAGAAATAGTCTAACCACTAGAAGGTAGATATTGGGAGCACACATGGCTAGGAAAGAAGGTTTATCCACAAACAGGGCATTGTTTGACGGAACAAACTATGCATTCTAGAGTATAAGGATGTAGACTTATCTAATGGCTCTTGGTTTGATATTTGGAAATCAATCGTGACTGGGTATACAACCCCAAAAACTACACCAATAAATAACGTCGAGAAGAAGGATAGTGAACTTAATGAAAAAAACCATGAATGTTCTCTTGTGTGGTCTATCATAATCAAAAAAATTCAAGGTGATGCATTGTGAATTGGAAAAACATATTTGGGACACACTTCAAAACATATATGAAGGAAATGACAATGTGAAGAAGGCAAAGCTCCAAACTCATAGATAACAGTTTGAGATTTTGAAAATGAAAGACGAAGAAAATGTTGCAGCCTATTTCCTTCAAGTGGATGATATTGTTAAAACCATAAGAGGACTTGGTGAGAAGGTTGAAGAACCAATGATTGTGAAAAATGAGCTAAGGTCTCTCCCCTTAATATTTGATGCCAAGCTCTCTTCCATTGAATAAATGAAGGATCTAGAGAAACTAACGATGGATGAGCTACATGTGATTCTCACTACATATGAGATGAGGACAGAAAAAGAAAATCCAATACATAAGGAAACAACTTTCAAAGCATCAAAAAGGATAAAAGGACACAAAAAATTTTATTGTTCCAACCATGAATTAGATATAGAAGAAGCACAATTTGTGAGAAAGCTAAAAAGAGAATCTGAAAAATACAAAGGTAAGCTACCCTTCAAATGTTTTAATTGTGGTAGAGTAGGAAATTTTGTTGATAAATGTCTATATGCAAATAGGGAAGATAGTCATAATGAGGACTGTAATGATAAAGAATAACATAGCAATAAAAGAAAACCTTATAGACACAAAAGAGGAAAATATACTAAGAAGAAGAGTTTTTACTCTAGAGAGGACAATAGCTCATCTAAAGAAAGTGATGGATATGTTTCTAATATTAAAAAAGAAGAATTCATCTTCATAGCCATGGATACAAAGTCTAATGATAAAGAAAATCAAAGGAAATTAGAAAGAAAAATCAAATTCAGAAAGAAGACATTGATGGGGAAGTGAATCTTGAAGCAGAATTTGTTAGTGCCTTAGAAGAGATAGATAGACTCAGGGGAAATAATAAAAAGAAAAAAGATCAATTGTAGAGATATGAAAACAAGGATCATGATCTTTATGAAATAGAAAAATAGTTTTCATCATGAAGACTCAACTAGAATAGGAAAAAAGGATAGAAGAAGTGGTGAGAAGCTAGCTAAAAGAAAATGAATAAAATTGTGAGAAGCTAGAAGCTAAAATAGTTCCCTTAAGAAAGAAACTAGAGAAAACAATTGATCAATTGACTAGAAGATTGGATTTTGGAAAGAATGTTGAAAACTTAGATAATATTTAGAGTTTCCAAAGGTCATTATTCATCAAGACGGGTCTTGGCTATGACAAAAAAAGACCCCCGAGGGAGATGCAAGCACTTAGGTCACAAAGCCATCAAAAAAGGAAAATGAATAAAATCCTAAAATCTATGCCAATATTCTCAAAGGATCCATCAACAATGAAAGCAACAACGGGAAAGGAAATGATGACCAATAGAAAATCGATTCTTCTCACAAGAATGAGTTCAAAATAGTCATTCCACAAAGAAGACCTTTCACAACCAGGTACCAAAATATCTTTCTTAGCTATTGTTTTTCTTGCAATAATTTTGGTCATAAAGTAATAGATTTTAGAGATTATACAAGAAGTGGCCATGTGAGAAACAGAATTAGATGTCCTTACAAGACCTCAAAGGATGATTATGTGAACAAAAAAAACAAAAGTTCTCGTGGGTTTGCTAACAAAAACTACAATTCATTTGTTGCTTTACTTGATTATGATACTGAATGTTATAAGTGCAATAACTATGGGAACATAGAACGAGACTATAGAAGAATCATAATAAATTATCCTAAACAAAATAGGGAAGGTGATGTTTTTATCAAGCATGGAGAAGAATACACAATTATGTGGAAAATAAAGAAAGAAGAACCAAAGAAGGAAGAATGTGGACATGCAATGTATGCACAAGAAAAAGGAAGCCAACGGTACATTGATAGTGGATGTTCAAAACACATGATAGAGGATCAAAACAAAATTCCCATCCTAAAGGAAGAAAAAGGAGGCAGTGTTACCTTTGGGATAATGCTTCTGCAAGGATAGTTGGAAAAGGTATCATTAGTCTTGATAATGGAAGAATAAAACACAAAATGTCTTTTATGTTGAAGCATCAAAACACAATCTTCTATGTGTCATTTGGATGTGTGATCAAGGTTACAACCTCACATTTCATTCTAAAGGATGTGAGATAAGGAAAATAGGTTCAAGAATATCAGTGGAAAATGCAAATAGAAACCCAAGAAATGTATATGTTCTCAATGAATTCATAGGAGAAAAAAGTTGTATGGGAGTGATATCCCTCTCATCTCGTTAGTAAACGGAAGCACAAGCTCAGGGGGAGCATCCCTTTGCTATTGATGTCAGGGAGAAGTTGCAGACAGAGGAATAATTTGAGTATGTAGGTTTTAACACTTTGTCATAATTCTCATTAATATTTATGGATATAAATTGTGTCAGGAGTTTTGAAACATCCAAAATTTCGAGTGGAAACTCCACCAATCGTCATGGACAACAACGACTGATTGAGGAGCATCAACCAGTAATTTCGAGATTGACCTTGAGGTCACAAACATTTACTAAAGGAAGTTGATTTCCTTAAAATTGTATTTATTTGTAATAATTAGGCGGATATCTCTAGAAGATATCATAGGATCATTAGTTTGAATGTGTTAATTAGTTTCCTATGATGTAGAATAGATAGCTAGTTTAGGAGTTTGTTAGAGATTTTGGGAGAAGATTCGAGAGTTGGATGGATTATTGGTTGTGTTATGTATTAGAGAATTTGAGTGTGGAGATGTTGGATTTTTTCTTGGATTTTCGTGATTGTGGAGTATAGAGGTCTGAGAGACCCAAAAAGGACTATACTATTCACGTTGAATATTTATTATTCCTTCTAGTTCTAAAAATGTGTGAATTTGTATCTTTGTGGTTCATGTGTGTATATTTTACGTTTATGTGCAGGAGATCATTTGCAAACCCTAGCTATGAATCATATTCAGATCAAGGTAATTAAAATGCAGAAGAACACCCCTTTGCAGTGCAATATAACCAGTTGCAAAATTGACCAGAAATTCAATTCATACTATGTTCAGAATCGGAACCCATCACTGCAAATCATGTGTTGATTTCATTGAAGACAATTCAATGGTGGAGACTATATCTAGGCAATCCCTTTTCCAAATCGATCGCTGACATTAATTCGAATTATTTTCATCTCAGACCTCGCATGTGTCGAACCCTCAGCCTATCAGAGACCCTTGTCAAATTTTGACTACAACGAACCTATCGTTTCAGAACCCAAACAGACCCCCATGTTATTCAGAATCTGAACCATTAGACTCCTTGTTGCAGTGGATCTCTCTGATCCATTAGACTCTTTCCATATGGAGTTCACTTTGATCCATCGGGGTGCCTAAATTAGGCATTTTAACCACTCCGACCAAAATGAGTCTGATATCCTAGTGTTTGAGAATTTCAGTCTGAATTCAGATGGAAGTTAAAGGATTCAGTGAATTGTTTAGCACCTGGTAGTTAAGGATGAGGAACTAATTGCCAGAGATATTTGACATCAGGTAGAAGCATTTGTTCTAGTGATCCGTCATTAGCAACCAATAATGTTAGAAGAGTGTTGACGTAAATCTTGTAAAGGATATTTGATAAGAACAAGCCATTGGGAAGAAGTAAGTAGATGAATAAAATAATAGACTAGGCGTTATGAATAACATTAAATTAATAAACTAATAATTATGAATAACATTAAAATATTTACAAGGTGGAGAATTAAAATTTGAGAAAGATATTTTATGTAAAAAAAATAAGCGGGGAACATTGAGGAAAAAAACATAAAAGAAATAGAACGTTATTAAATATTATTAAAAATGGTATTAGAATATGATATTGGTATTAAATTAAAAATATAAATCAAAATGTGAAATTAGAATTAGATCTTTTTTTTTGGAATAAATAACATTATGATAATAAAATTAAGTTAAAAGAAAGGGAAAGACAAGGAAGAACAAAGGAAAGAAATGAAAGGATAGAATAACCAGGGAAGTATGATTTCAAATAAAAAGGGTAAAGGATTAAAATACCAATGAGGGAAATTAAGAGCAAAGGAAGGGAGAGGAAAGCCCAAAAGAGGCAGGTGGGGGGTTGATTAGGTTTGGCGTTTAAGGCACTGAATAATAGGATTCCATGATTGGCTAAGTTTGTATTCATCATGACAATTGAAGTTATTAATATGTTTCTCAATTTCTAATGCTTCTCGAATAACGCGAGATGAGTGATAGGGTGTTGTGGCCAGGATTCTGGTTTGGTCAAAGAAACTTAGATTTTTTAAATTAAAAGAGTGTTCAACAATAGTTTACTTTGAGATATGATAGTGGGTGGTGTCAAAAATGTGTTCTTTGAGACAAGCTTTGAAGGATCGACCCGTTTGACCAATGTAAGATTTTCCACATGAGCATGGAATTTGGCAAACTCCTGGGCCGAGCATAGGGTCAAATTTATCCTTAATGGTTCTAAAAAAATGTTTAAGGGTTTTGTGGGGTTTGAAAATTGTTTTAATATTCTTT
Source organism: Picea mariana (assembly GCA_032191745.1). Taxonomy (NCBI): domain Eukaryota; kingdom Viridiplantae; phylum Streptophyta; class Pinopsida; order Pinales; family Pinaceae; genus Picea; species Picea mariana. Next base: position 40,778 of record JASDQU010505237.1, on the reverse strand, counting down.
TTATCCTAGATTTTAGAGATGTGATCAGCAGTGCCCTGGATGTAAGGAAGAGAAATTAGATATAGGGGTTGGGAAATAGTGGTTGGGTTTTTCGAATTGGGATTATGAGTTGAGCGAAAGGATTTGTTGATTTGATAGAGGGAGTAACCATTAGACATCGGGGATTTTGGTAGGTGGGATCATTCTTTATCAAGGAATTGAGGAGAGAAGATTCGAATTGCTCGAGAAACCAAGGTTTTGAGCACAACAGACTTTTCAGTTGGATGATGATGGGATTGGGCATGAAGGTATCTATTTGTATGAGTCTTGTTTCTATAAAATTTGTGGGTGAGAGATCCATCATGGAGATGAGAGATAAGAACATCCAGAAAGGGAAGAGACTTTTTTTTTTTAATTTCCATAGTAAATTGGATATGGGGGGGGGAATGTTATTAAGATGGTTAAGGAAAAAGATAAGAGAGGAATGGCCATGAGGTTAGACAACGAATGTATCGTCAAAAAATATAAATCAGCACTTAGGTTTGAGGTGAAACTTGTTAAGGGATAAGGTCTTGAAATGTTCCATAAAAATATTAGCAACCACAGGGGATAAGGATGATCCTATGGTTGTACCTTCAGTTTGTTCATAAAAAATCCTTTTAAAGGTGAAAAATATTGATGTGAGAAAAATCTCGATGAGGTTAAGGGTTTTAGAGTCCACTAATTTGGAGATCAGGTCAATGGCTTTGGGGACAAGAATTTTGGTGAAAATAGAAACAACGTCAAAATTAACCATAATATTGTGTTCATCAAGGTGAAATACCCCTTGTTTTTTGAATAAAATCAATGGAGTCTTTAATGAAGGAAGAGTTTTTCCAATGAAGGATTTCAATTTATTAGCAAGAAATCGAGAGAGGGTGTGAGTGGGAGAACCTATAACGCTTACAATAATTCTGAGGGGGATGCATTTTTAGTGTATTTTAGGTTGTCCATAGATGTTGGGGGTCTAAGGTTTATGAGGAATAATACGCTTTTTATTGTGAGGGTCTAAGGAAGATCATTTTAGGCTTTGGTGACAAGGCTAGTTATGTTGTTCAAAGGATTTTTAATGAGAGGTTTGTATGAGAGAGAAAAAAGGAGGTCAATGAGCTTGAATTTGTAGTCTACAGTATTCATAACAACCATATAATTATCTTTAACCACTTTTAAGATAATGTTATTAGGGTTATCATTAAGTCAATGAATGGCCTAAAATTGTTCTTATGGTTAGGTTTCTCTTGGGAAGTTTGGAGAGTCAAAGGATTGTTCCACACTCTTGCCTCCCTTCCTCATCTTCATGAGTGAGAAGGTGATGCATAATATATTTAATGGAGCTAATGATATCTTCGACAGGGATCTGATGGGGGATGAGGGATAAATTAAAAACGTTTTCCAGGAGTTGAAGAGAAGGAGGTTCAAGGTCTACCAATGATTATGATCATGGAAGGAGAATTAAATGAATAATTTTTTGAAGAATTAATTAAGGAATTAAAGGAGCCCTCTTATGGTTTGGGAATTGTTGGGCTCTAAATATGTCCTAAAAACAACCTACATGCATCAGCCGAAGGTAGGCGTTGGCACAATCATTTTACGTGTTGCCTACGTAGGTTCTTACCTTTCGTTTTCAATACCTCATCCTCCAGAGATGCAACACATGCAAAGGGAACAACATTTGTAACAAAAGGAATGGAAATTGTTTTGTTCAAATGAACGACACTACCTGCAAAGGGAACAACAATCATAACAAGGGAACGACATTCGTTACGTTGGACCGAACTAATGTTGTATTAATTGCATTATAGTACTTCCCCAACCATCTAATTTGTCAATCTGAGGTTCGTAGACTTACGAAGCACACGCAAAGTATATGCAGGATTGAAGCTAATTTAACCTAATCTAGTGGTAAAGCTACAACTGAAATTGAATCATCAATCTAATGCAAGAAGTTGAAACACACGGCTGAAATGAAATTGCATAAATGAAATTAACTTGAAATGGAAAATTGCATTAAAGGAAAAACAACATGTGAAGAGCAACAAGATGACACATGTGATCTCACACTAACAGTAAATCAATCTCAAATTACATTACAAGAATCAAATAATAAATCATCAAACAATAATGAAAGCATGAATCAAACTAAGAATCCCTTTCTCCAATATTACAAAACCCAAACTCTACATACTAAGATTCATTCCAGACTTCTACTCGAATCCTAATGACTACCCCCTCATGAAGAGAAAGAACTCTATTTTATACATGAGAGCTTTGAAAAGAAGATAAGCATCTCATAATTACAGATCCACTTTCCTCTCAACCAATTTCCAATTATTACAAGATATAATCCCTTCAAATCCTCACACATATCTCTCATATATCTTGGATAAGATATGTTAACCAAATCTCCATGATATTCTCCTTGGAATTGGCTTTGAATAACTATCTCCTTGAAATGGTGGAGGAGATATTTGAGAAGTCTTTTTGAAATAATCCTTCACATATTCCTAGACATTACAAAGCTCACACATTTTTGAGATATATATGAAAACATGTCGATTTTCTAATATTTAATCACAAATTCCCTTTTAATACTAAAATGAATAAAGTGGAAAATAATAAGGTGAAACCCAAATATATTTATGAAAATGATATCATGAAAGGTTAATGGGGCGATGAAATGTGAAGAATGATGAAGGGAAAGGTGGATGAAAATATGACATTTATGAGCCCAAACAGGAATCTTAATAAGATTAGTTCTTACTGAGAAACTTCCAAAATTTGAGCTAAAGCCATGTCAACACTTTCTTTTTCCAAATAAAAACCTCTAACCTTATCACCTTTTTGACCTTATATCTTCCCTTTTTTCCATAGTTTCCATCTATCCTAGCGTAATAAATACCATCCAAGGCACATTTAGGTAAATATTTGTTTTATTTTTAAGTGTCTAAAATCAACATTTTAAAATAGTTAAATTCAGATTTTTATCAGTTTTTACAAGAAAATTTCAGCTCTTGTAATTCCTCATTTGTCGATATATGTGCAGGTTGATATGGGAGAAACGAACACCTGGGTTTTGTTCCTTGTATTCATGGCATGGATATTGTCCTCCTAGATGCGCGAAATCAATCTAAACACATTCCAATCAACGCATGGTTAACTCGGGTACCAAGCAACAATTTTTGCAGCAGAAATATTAGCAACCTGATTTTGCTCATAAAAGTGTGGATCTTCATCAAATAAAGGACGAAGCAATAATTTTAGGATCTTATCATTTGTTCCATTACTCTAGAGAAACTTTTTAGGCTTATTGTTGTATTTTCTATTGTATAAATAAGTTAGATTTTGAAGCATATGAGAATTCAAATTGTGTAGACAAACTCTTTGAAAACTCAAC
>JASDQU010505236.1:30484-54560 GCA_032191745.1 Picea mariana | reverse complement strand
GTCATCTCTATGGATTTTGTTGTGGGGTTGCCGCTCACATATCATAGACACAATGTCATCCTTGTGATAGTGGATAAGTTAACCAAGAGTTCTCATTTCATTCCGGTTAGAGACACTTACGATGTCACTGATGTGGCATGTGTGTTTGTAAGCGAGGTTATCCGTTTGCATGGGATACCTTTCACATACAATGATAATCCATATCTTAATGAAGATAATATCAACTCTATTAAGGAACCATACAAGAGCACACATATGAATCTGTTCACATAACTAGCAAGGAGACTGATGGAGATTGGGTAACACCAAAATATTTTTGCAAAACTCAAATCAGATTTCATACCCAAGTTGAGGCTCAAATCATGAATGGAATTCTCCAAACACTCTATTCAAATGTACTAGATGCAATACATAGATATTTAAAAGTTATCGTGAAGATAGAACGATTGAAATCCCTTTCCATGTATGGCCATAACTAGTTGTAGTTTTATTGGTGAATATTGGTAGCCCTCAACTAGGAACATTAATGACCTCAAATTGTTCAAAATTACAGCTGATGATGAAGATAATTGAAGGAATTTTCGAGTTCTTTTAACCATATTATATCATTCCCTCAACATTTTCCTCTTCCATCCTTTTAAGCTCGCTCAAATTAGGGTGTGCCAATCATCGACATAGAAAATCACCTTGTTCTTATCTCTTCATTAACCGAATGTCACATTTTCTTGCAACCTCGATAGTCCATCATCAGACTCATAAAAACCTTATTAAAATAATGATGGAATCCCTAGATTTTTGTTTTGAATTTTATGGTTGCACAGCACGTTTGAAAAATTCAATATTCGACCAAGCAAGGCCATGAGAGGGTTTGATCATTGGGATTCTCCAAAATGGGAACCAAGATACCAATATTGAATCTGTTGAGTTTATTGAAACCCTGGGTGTCGACTAATGTATCCCTATGATGGTCAAGTTTGATGCTAAATTAATGTCGCTTTCACTGTAATTTACTGAACTAGTCTACACAGGAGAACCCATGTTCCTCCACATGTATCTATGGAATCAAGTGTCTCCAAACTTGAAGTTCTAGCATACTCTACACATTTGTTAGTGAGTTCACAGAGAAGATTCATTCGATGAAGAGGAAAAATGGAGAGGTTTATCTGTATCAATAACCCATAAAAGGCAGTGTGCGGGCATCAAATATATGATACCATTGGAGAATCCGACAATAATTGATCTCAATTTGGGCCAACTTCATCATAATGACTATACTAGCTCTTGCAGAATTGCAGAAGGAAGCTCCAAATTCCCAAAATGAAATAGGTCAATAACAAGCACTTACTAAGATCGATAGATTCCATCTTGCCTCATAATCATAACAGGCACCAAGATGGGTAGCAATATTGTAGATTTTAACCTTGTAAAATTAGTTATTGCAAATAGATTCTTAATAAAAACATAAAAGATACAATGGAACACACACACATTACACATAATTTTTTACCCTGGAAACCCAAATCGGAAAAACCAACAACCTGTTTAGAGCCACACCTCTAATCTTTTATTTATCATTTTCTTCATTGTTTACAATAAAATATGCATATAGGATCCTGCAACATCTAAACCCCTAATCCACTGACTCAGATTAGTTAAAACCCTAATTCCTTAATCAAAATTAGAAAACCATCGGGAAAAACCATGTACCGAAAAATTTCCAAAAAAACAGACGCAAAAAACCACCAATTTTCTTTTTTCAGGGGCTCCTCCCCCGAACCCCCTTACATTGGGGACTCACCCCACCTGCCCCTTGCTTCCATATTATTGTATAGTACATGGGACCAATCTTTCAAAGAATATAACACACACCCAAAATTCTCCCACTTGTTTTTTTCTTTGCATAGAGGGGGTTACATGATTACATAGTCAGCAATCCACAGAAGAAATGCCCATAGATTCTCTACACCAAGAGAACTTCTCAATGCTCACATATTTTATTTATGAATCTGCAACATTCTCCAAAGTGTGCACCTTGATTAGCAACACCTTCTTGTCTTCAACCATGTCTCTCACAAAGTGATATTTAACATCAATATGCTTTGTCTTTGAATGATAAGACACACTAGTACATTTGCCTCATTTTTCGACGTCCTTCTGATGACCCCTGGTATGGATTCCGACAAACTTCCTCCTCATATATTCATTGCACCACTTTCATCATAATAATGATGGCCATAAGTCTATGTTGGATATCCAACACCACCAACTGTCACGTGGCAACTATAGAGAGATTTTACGAAACATATTTTCATTGCAAAAAATCATCACCATTATGATAATCATACAATTGCGGTATTGCGATAGATTGATTTTCCACGTGGCATTTTTCAAGAAACTGTTTTACCGACAGTGATGGCCATTACTGCGACATAGGTGTGTTAAAGTACCATCGAACATTCTACACAGATGCCATCTGAATTGTGACTTTATGACTGACAACCTACATCAGTGTGGTGACGCTCTACAACGTGCAATCTGTCGGTGATCCAATGATATGGATTGGCATAATCATCAGATGCATGGCACAGAAGATATGTAAGTATTTTCGGGAATGGGACGAACAGTCGTTGAACGTCTGACACTTGTATAATAAAGTAAAAAAAAATAAAATTGCATTGGATATAGGTTGCATGTTGAACCAAATGTAGATGACAATATTCTCAATATATGATGATATGGACAATTAGGATTATGGTTTCTATTTTTTCATAAAACCCTAATTCAATCTTGTTAGAGCCTAAACAACTAAAACTATACAGTCACACTTAAGAGATACATGTTTTTCTTTTAAGCTACAATTTATGCCCTTGTGCAAAAATGCACACTAGACTTCACTAAAATGCACACCTAGGTATTAACACACCTTCAATTTGAGTGGTTCAAGTTTCTAAGGTTGTCTTAGATAATTTTACACCTTCCTACATATTTAGATTTGCATTTGCAAACTCAAATGTGGTTCTTATGTAAAAGGGGAAAATTCTACCTTGTAAATATAGAGACCAAAACAGTGGGAAGTGACCTAATGGAAATGCACACCCATGCTTCTATATATCTCAAAAATTATTTATCTAATTTTTGGGGTGAATTTAATAACATTTTGAATCTATATATATACCATACAGAGTACATTTTTAAATGACTAAAGACTTCTACCTTGAATCGAGATTCCACACTTTTTGTAAAATGGAGGGTACAATTGTCTTATTGTAAAATGCATGCCCAAGACTCATATGGCCTCCAAATTGAGTGGTTAAAATTGTGGAGTTTGGATTTTATCATTCTACATCTATTAATAGTTTATTTGTGCATTTTGAAACCAAAAACCGTATGTTGTGCATAAATGCTAAAAATTGCCTTGTAAATGCAAGAAAATACATAAAGGAAAAAATGCATAAAAATACATGAAAACGGGGAATGATGAGAAATGCACGCCCCAAGAAGAAAAATACATGTATGGTGTTGTTAATTTACAAGTTACAAGTTACATGACTGTGGATTTGTTGTAAACCCCAAAGAATGCATACTAGGGTGATTTGTGCCCATAATTTAGTAAATGGCTGAAATATACATCAATCTTTGGAAACTATGAACACACACTAACTAAATGGAAAAATGAGTACTAAATACCTGGGTCCATGAGCTCAATGAGGTAGGAGACCATACATACACATCACACATAAGCTAGTTGTTGGTTGCATTTCCATTGCGAAGACCTGCTGAAATCATCATTAAATACAAGGTTGTATGACTACATATTAATAATTAAATAAACAAACAAACAAATCAACATGTACGAGACCTAGAAAGACTAAAATGCAATAAATGAATGAGAAAAATACTTGTTTTTCTTTAGACTGTAATTTTTTTATTTGTGCATAAATGCATGCCATGCTTCACAAAAAAGCACGCCCAGGTCTTTATGCACCTACACTTGGAATGATTCGAGTTTCAGAGGGTGCCTTAAATAATTTTACACTTGTCTACATATTTATATTTTCATTTGCAAACATAAAAGTGGTTGTTGTGTAAAAGAGACAAAGTCTACCTTGTGAATTGAGAGACCGAAATAATAGAAATTGACCTAATGGAAATGCACGTCCATTCTTCTATATAGCTCCAAATTTAGTGATCTAAGATTTGGGGTGAAGTTAATAACATTTAAAATCTATATATTTCATCTGGAGTGCATTTTAGAAATACCTTGGACTTCTACCTTGAACCCAGATTCAAGACCTTTTTTAAAATGGAGGTGTTGACGGGGTTGAAATCGCCCTACAACAGTGATGGATAGTCCTCGATGCATGGTCCCAATTAAACTATGCACCATTTGGTTTAGGAGACCCATACAGAATGTGGCTCAGATTCCTTTGTTGGTTATGAGGATGAATATGGATGATTATGCAATGAAAAGATGTAGATGAATAACCTGTATGAAAATAAATATAATCTACTACTATTCTATCATATCATATCTAGGAGCAAACTAAAGTAACTAAAATGCACTGTAATGAAACTAAACTATGCCAGAAACCTCACCCAGATAGCTGAAATAAAGGTGAAAAGTTAGAGACACATGCATACATATATATAACCAAAAAAATTCAAATTATATTTCTGCATACATAACAACTCATGAGCTCGGGAGTTATAAATATAAGAAACAATAGAAATATTGCAAAAAACGACATTGAATGCATCATATTAGTCTATAAGAAAACATTGTCCTTACACTCCATGTGAAAAACATACATTCCACTTGAAATAGTTTGTAACAAAACAACTATACACGAGTTCTTCTCTCTTTCCAAAACTGGCCCTGAGGGCTTCTCAATATTCATTAACACGATATATGTCCTTGAATTAGTTCTTGAGTTCATAAAATGCCTAAAGAACATGCTTAGAATGGGAGAAGTAACCATCAAGAAGATACAGGTCGAAGAGTTTTCAAAGCTAAAAGTTAAAGGGGCTCAATTTTCTTGGAGGGGTTTTGCAAATTGATTACAAGAAAATGGAGGGTTGTAGTGCTTGGCACAACATGAGGTTAAAACTGTCTTACTGTAAAATGCATGCCTAAGACTCACATGACCTCCAAACTGAGTGGTTCAAATTGTGGAGTTTGGATTTTCTCAATTTACATCTATTCATACTTTAGTTGTGCAATTTGAAACCTAAAACCAACTAGTGTGCATAAAGGCTAAAAGTTTGCTTGTAAATGAAAAGAAAATGCATAAAGGGAAAAATGCATGAAAATAAGACATGATGAGAAATGCACTTCCTAGGAAGAAAAAACCATGTATGGTGTTGTTAATTTACAAGTTACAAGTTACAGGATTGTGAATTTGTCATAAACCCTAAAGAATGCATACTAGGGTGATTTGTGCCCATAATTTAGTAAAGGGTTGAAATATACATGAACCTTTGGAAACTATGCACACATACTTACTAAAATGGAAAAACAAGTACTAACTACCTGGTTCCTTGATTTTGATGAGTCAAGAGCTTGTACAACCACGCCACACATAGGTTAGTTGTTAATTGTATTTCCATTGTGAAGACCAGCTAAAATCATCATAAAATACAAGTTTATATGACGAAATATTAATAATTAAATAAAAAAAAGACAAATCAACATGTAAGAGACCTAGAAAGACTCAAATGAAATACCTAAATGAGCAAAATACTTGTTTTTCTTTTAAATTGTAATTTCTGTATTTGTGCAAAAATTTATGCTAGTCTTCACAAAAATGCACGCCTAGGTCTTTACACACCTGCAATTTGAATGATTCGAGTTTATGAAGGTGTCTTAGATAATTTTACACATGTCTACATATTTATATTTTCATTTTTAAACGTAAAAGTGGTTTTTGTGTAAAAGAGACAAAGTCTACCTTGTAAATTGAGAGATCGAAACAATAGAAATTGACCTAATGGAAATACACACGCATGCTTTTATATAGCTCTGAATTTACTGATGTAAGATTTTGGGTGAATTTAATAACATTTGAAATATACATATTTAATATGGATTTCATTTTAAAAATACTAAGGACTTCTACCTTGAACCAAGATTCAAGACTTTTTGTAAAATGGAGGGTAAAATTGTCTTACTGTAAAATGCACACCTAAGACTCATATGACCTCCAAATTGATTGGTTCAAATTATGGAGTTTGGATTTTATCATTTAACATATATTCATAATTTATTTGTTCATTTTGAAACCTAAAACCCTCTAGTGTGCGTAAAGGTTAAAACATGCCTTGTAAATGCAAAAAAAATGCATAAAGAGAAAAATGCATGAAAACAAGGCATGATGAGAAATGCAGGCCCTAGGAAGAAAAATGTATTTATGGTGTTGATAATTTACAAGTTACAAGTTACATGACTATGGATTTGTTGTAAACCCTAAAGAATACACACTAGGGTGATTTGTGCCCATAATTTAGTAAAGGGTTGAAATACACATGAATCTTTGGCAACTGAGCATACACACTAACTAAAATGGAAAAATGAGTACTAACTAATTGCTTCCATGAGCTCAATGAGGTAGGAGCTTGTACAACAAAATCACACATAGTCTAGTTGTTAGTTGCATTTCCATTGTGAAGAGCTACTGAAATTATCAAAGAATACAAGGTTATATGACTGAATAATAAATAAATAAACAATATCAACATGTACGAGACTATAGAAAGACTAAAATGAAATACCTGAATGAGATTCTCTTGGTTTCAAGAACAATTTATTCTCTACTGAACATGGCCAACCATGTCAAGGTGGAAGCTCATCTCCCCCCCCCTCACATCACTCTCAATTCCCCATACCCAAACTATCTACTGGAAAGTAATTGAAAGTGGCATGGTATGATTCATGCATAGAAAGTAGAAAAATAAAATTTAAAGGTAAATGAAAGAAAGAGTGTGTGTATAGATATGTGGTTTTTTACATACAAAACATATAACATTCGTCCATAAGAAGGTAGCAACAAATACTATATATGTGATAAAAAAATATTTTTTAAAGATGGCACTTACCCCATTTCAAAGAAAAAAAGTATCATTCTTTATTCCATAAACATCCTAATATGTCATTCTTTATTCCGTAAACTCCTTGTATGCAATTATAATGATGAACCATGAAGTCGAGAAGGATAAGTGATGATGAAATACCCAACAACCGAAGATTTCTATTTAAAACCAAATCACCATTTTCATTCCCCTTATAGAACATAGAATAGGCATGTATAGAACAAAGTATAGAACATAGTACATAGATGTATCGAATAGAGTATAGAACACAGTACATTTGGAAAACATTCCTAACAAGGTATGATCTTGGCTCATTCCATGCATTTTTTCTTCAGGATTTAACCATTTTTCTGGGAGCTATATCAAACTCAATATATCTATCATATGATGAAATATTAGGAAATAAAGTTTTGATTTTCCATAATAAATGAAAATCATCTATTAACTTGTAGACAATAGTTTGAACTTTCAACAAACCATCCATAAATTTAATTGTATCGTCCCTTGCTTTTATTAGCATATCTTCATATGCTTCATGTTGAATACAATTTCTATTTTTATCTCAACATGAAGGTAGTTCCATTTCAACTAAATCCTTGTATATTTTCATGAAGGTTTCAATACTTCTCTGAATTGAACTACATGTAATTTGAGGATGTTGAACCAAATTCTTCTTTGTTAATAACTTTGTAGCATCTATAATTATAGAAGTGTGAACAATGACACCTAAATCCTTTGATTGATTTCAAGTCTTAGAGTTGCATTTTTTGGAAAGAGATAACATTTTTGTAATAGACTTGACATTGATATAGAATACAATGGACCCATTTTCAGATACCACGACCGTTTTTTCAGAAAGATAGTTTTGGGAAATTGTGAATTTACCCAAGTTCAACTCTCAGATATGTAAATAATCATGCAAATCCCTAAATATATCACAGGTTAAATTACTTAACTCATAAGGATCAAACTGTGATAGAATGGTTTCAAAAATGTCACAATCACGGCCAACTAAGACTCTTTCATCAGAGGTTGATGGCTTACTAGATTGACTACCTTTCTCCATCTATCCTTATTTTAAACAATAAGAACAATTTTGAAGTAAGGAAATTAGAACACTACTTGGACTTATTTGTCGAAGGAGAATTTGATTTCTTTAATTGGAGTCTATTGTACTCGTAACAAAGATTACTATGTGCATTTACCTTCGGGGTTTATTGTTTAAATTTTATTTTATTTTTAACTTTGAATTATATCGACATGCTGCCTTTTTATTTGGCTTACCTCACGGTGCCATATGTCATCCATTCATGCATTTTGGGNTATTGGAGTCTATTGTACTCGTAACAAAGATTACTATGTGCATTTACCTTCGGGGTTTATTGTTTAAATTTTATTTTATTTTTAACTTTGAATTATATCGACATGCTGCCTTTTTATTTGGCTTACCTCACGGTGCCATATGTCATCCATTCATGCATTTTGGGGGAGATCTAAAATGGTTTGATAATACCACCTTTGTATATCGAAATGAATATGGATCTGACACATTATCAACCATTAATACAATGGTTTATAATTTAGGCCTCCGACCCCTTTTTATCCAGCATGCACTTTCATCGACCGAAATAAACTGAGATCGTCAATTTTGGATCTATATTTTTGGTTTGATCGTGTTTGTTGAATTTCAGACCAAATCATAGAGAAAACTTGATTTGAATTGAACACAAACATAGCAATTGTAAACCATTTCATATTGAACAAATAGCTACAAGATATACATTCTCTATCTACGTCAACAATGAGGCTACATACCGAATACCTTGTGGGGTCGATCCCTCCTTGGACGCACATGTGGGGTTGGTATCTCATTGTACATGTATGTTCCTTTGTGCACTCTCTATAATGGAAAGTGGGGTAGATCAATGCAATGGTCAATGAGTTAGGAGTAGGTTTATTTGGTATGGGGTTTGGATCCATAATGCTTTTTTTTTATCTTTGTGTATTGTTGTTTTATATTTGTTTATTTTTTAATTGTTATTTGTTTGTAATATAATTTATATTTACTAATAGTTAAAATCAATCAGCATGTGCTGAAAATGGGTTAGGAGGATATAGGCTGGTGGGTTATGAGAGAAATAAAGTTCAATGACTTCTAACCAACCAACGATATATACAATAATATGGCATAAAAGTTAACAATAAACAGTTAACCCATATAAGAAAATAATTTAAAGAGAAAAAATCATAGAAAATATATAATCACATACCCCAAACTACATTTCAACAATTCAATATCATTGATATTCTTCTTCGTCCAACTCCAAATCTACATCATTCGGTCCAAAATCTAGTTCAGAATCGACATTGTAAGGATTGGCCATAGCAACATCATCATTTGTTTCATTTTCGATAATTTCATCGTTCACATGATCATCGAGAAAATTTCCATCTACATCTAGCTCAACTTCTTTGTCTTCTTCGTCTAACACATCTACTTTATCCTTTGCATCATCTTCTTCTTCAATACCATCTTCTTCCACTACATTATACTTTACAAACCCTCCTCTTGGATCTTATCTAACAACATATGACCATCCCGCTTTACATGGAACATCTGAGTAAAAGACCTGCTCATATTGGCTTGAAAGAACATAAAGCTCAGTACCCGGCTCAAGCGTCCTTGTATTAACCATGATAAATCCATTCTCATGCTCAATAATAGTTCTTTCAGGATCACATTCATTATTCGGTAACCTGTACCATTTGACCTTGAATATCACTAATTTAAAGGATTTAAAGTCACATTCAATTATATCATTCAAATACCCATAATATCTATTTTTAGATACCTCTGGATGCTTGTCACTTCTAGAGGAAACATTAGCAACCTGAAATATTGAATTTATGCCACAATCAAAGGATTTTTTCTTTTCATCCAACTTTTTGATGCGAAATTTATAGTCATTGTACCACATAGCCTTGTGGTGTTTCAACTGCATTATGCCTAACACATAAAAACTGCATTGTCAATTAATTAACAGATTTAGAATTAGTAACTATTTTAAGAAAATAATAGACAACATACATTAATATAATGGAAAATAAATAAAAATTGTGGGTGAATATGCTTTCATTTTTATCATTTAAACCATATGCTAAATCAATTTCCCTCTGTGTAATATTGGTATCTTGATTACAACAAGCCTCTTTAACCAATGTAGTGGCCCCTTCCCATGATAACCTACCATAACATTGTATACATCATTCTATCCACACATTCATCCAATCAAGATTGTTTGCAATGTATAAATGTAGTGCATCCCACTCTCGACCAACTATATGAAAAAATAACAATTCATCAATAATTAGGTACCATGACAAAGCTTAATAATTGATGGAAGGATAAAAACTAAATAGGTACGATATAGATAAAACCGAATAAACAAAAGTATTGTAGATGTCTATGATCTAATTACCTTTCAGTTTGGTCATTCTACCTTTCCCCAACATGAACCCCCCTTCAAATTTTTTGATGGATTTGACATCCCAAATGAGAGGCACATTCATATTTGTTGTTAATTTAGGAAGATACTGACTAATGCACACGAATGATTGATATATCATATAGCCCTCCACCATATAACCCTCAGGATGTGATCTTTGTATAACAAAGGATTTTGATGATTTCAAATGCCTCTCGACCATCCACATTGACCTTGTGTGTACAAGTCCACAAATTTCAATCTCCTCAACTTGGTGTATAAGGTAGTGCTCTTGCGCTTTGAAAAATGCCGAAGGTAGATACTTTTTCATTTCACACATTGGGTGAGAAAGATATCTCCTCCAATACTTTATATCTTCTTTATGGAATTCTTTAGATGAGAACCACCTACACATGATGCAATAAAATGGATGCAAGTTTAAGTGTATACATTGCAAGTAAAACACATGTGGACAAGTTCTACAATGAATATTTTTCATAGAAATCATTACTTACGTCATGTGTTTTTCAAGATCATAGATGAATTGTTTTATGTTGTTTTCAAATTTGTCTTGAAGAGATAGAGGTAAAACATATTGTAACAAAAATGAAACATTATAAACCTTAGAGGTACAACGTACTGTAACAAAAAAGTATACAAGAAAATACCAAAAAGATGTATACCGATATTTTTTTCTCGAAGAAAAAAACATAATTTTTATCATATGAAGAAAAATTACATTCTGAATATGAATATCAGCTGATATCTGATCATGACCTGAACAATATCATGTAGCTAAGATTTTCTCTGTTGTTGCATCCTCATACATCCTGTTGAGAGAGAATTTGACATATTACATGTCTCACATATGTATAAAAAACTAGAGTCCATACCCATTACCCATCAACAAAGTGGGATTTCAAAAAAAGAAAAGAAACATTCATGCCTGAAAACAAAAAGGAATTTTTGTAGCAGTTCAAAAGACAATTACAAAAGTTTTTGTCACAGTCCAAGGCTTAAATAGAGCTTATTATCACCGGTTGCATTGTGCAAAAAATCATCTAAACAAAAAAGATGAGTGTTGTAGTTAATTTGGGATTTGTTCTAACAGCCCTTCCATGAAAGGCCTGAGGAGTGAGGTCCATATTTGTTGCTCTATAGTGTCCTAAATATGTCAATAACCAAAGTGGAGTAGCAAAACTTCCTTTGACAGTGAATCTACATCCATATTCATATCCCTGTGTATATTCTTTATGATGAAGAAATCAAATGATGTCAGGTATAAATGAATGTCCTGCAAACTAGGTCTAAGAAAAATATTTTGACAATTTTGGGTACCTCTAACCCAGTTTATGACATTTTTTGAATCCTAAAAGAAATGAAAGGATCAAATTCCCTTTCCCCCACAAATCTAAATGTAATCTTTAAGGCCATTAACTCCAAAAAATTGTTGGTTCCTGGACCTAAACCCATTTTTAATTTGTAAATATGATTCTCCAACAAATATAGAACAACACCCTCCCAGAGAGGTTTTGAGAAGACCCATCAAAGTAGACCCTAGGAATATTTGGATCATAGGCCTCAGGATGAACAATCCTTATAGCCGGAGCATATTTTTCTTGAGGTAAATGAGATAATATACTTAAAACTTGAGCCTCCACAACTTCAGGAATGCATGCTTTTTTCTTTCAAAATTATGCAGTTCCTGGCCAACCAAATGCCCTAGCATATGATTAGGGGTAAAGATTTTATATTTATATTGTTTGCATCCTGAAGCCAATTCCTCCAAGCAACTTCAATATCAATCCCTTCCCATATACAACCTTGATGAATCATATGGGAAACTTCTTTCCATACTTGAATCGAGAAAGGACATTGAAGGAGGATATGAGCCACCGATTCCTCCTATTGTTTACAAAGTGAGCACCAGCCTGGACCCAACAACTGTTTCTTCCTAAGATTATCCCAGGTAGGAATTTTGTTATATAGTTCACACCACATAAAATAAAATTCCTTCTGGGGACAGTGGTGTTTCCACAGTACCTTCCACTACCAGCTTGGGTTACCTTGTATGAGACCCACCGAAAGATGAATATATCCCTACTTTGGTGTGTAAACCCCATGAGGGGCATGTTGCCATATTAGATCATTCTACCAATCCACTATCCTCACATGTGAAACTTGTAGGGATCTGGTATATTCTAACCAATCCTATGAAAAAGGAGGGTACAACCCCATCTGTGCAACATATTTCCATGCCTGCCTCCAGATAGTTGTATTAAAGGGGTCCGCAGCCTGGCACATACACAAAAATCCCAGTTCATGAAATCTTTGAATTACTGGGTCAGGGAGAATATGGCTCAATCCAATTCTAGTCCAGGGATCAACTCATAATATGACCCTGGATCCCCTCCCAATTCTCCAAGTCAAACCATTTGAAATTACCTGAAAAGAAGTAACAAATTCCTTCCAGATGATGGATACATTTTGTAGAGGTTTAACAGGGGACTGAATCCAATATTCCAATGAATATGGAAGGATGTACTAAGTACTTGTGTAAAACAATTGATGACCATATGATGGGATTTTTTATGAGACACCATCCTGCCTTCGCATCCAAAGCCTTGGAAAAGAGGAAAATATTTTTAAGGCCCCATCCTCCCAGGGCCTTAGGCAGGGCCAATTTTCCCAGTTGGTCCAAGGAGTGATCTTCATTTCCCCACATCCCGACCATATGAAATTAAAGAAAATCCTGCATGATTTTTCCAAAATTCCTTTTGGGACCCAAGCCAAAGACATCCAGTATAATGGGATAGATTCCAAACTGATTTCCCTAAAGTAAGTCTACCAACTATGGAAATCCATCAAAAGATCCAACATTTCAAACACTTTTCCAACTTAGCAATCAACCACAACCAGTCGGTCTTTTTATAACTATTTGGTTTCAGTTTGAATCCCATATATTTGATACCTTCATCAAAATCCAAACACTCAAAATGGAAAATCCTTTTGCAATGGTCATATACAACCTCCTCAACACCAACCAAAGAGATCACTGATTTTTGTTGGTTTATAACCATCCTCGTCGCCCTCATAAAAAGATGAAATATTTATCTAATTATACCTACTTCCTCCCGAGATCCATTGCAGAAAAGTAAAATGCCGACCATAAACAAAAGGTGGGTCAATCTCAGATTATGTCCTATAATGATACCATGGATGGAGCCATTGTTAATAACTTGATATATTTCCCTGCTTAATCCTTCAGCTACCAGAAGAAAAAGGAGAGGGGATAATGGGCACCCATGTCGTAAACCTCACTTTGAATGGAAAAAAGGGGATGCTTCACCATTAATCAATACTGCAAAAGAAACAGATGTTATGCAATCCATAACCCACCTAATAAAAGGCATATCAAAACTCACATGGGTTAGCAAAAGATATGACCAATCCACCCTTTCATAAGCTTTTGATAAATCTATTTTAAGGACCACACCTTTCATTTTTCTTTTCTTCATATTATGAATCCCTTCCCGGGCTACCCCAATGGGTTCATGGATTTGGCGACCAACCAAAAAACCAAACTGCTCCCTAAATATCTGCTCTGAGAAAACCTTTTTTATCCTTTTGGAGATGACCTTAGAAATTATCTTGTAGAAACAATTGGAAAGTGAAATAGGACTGAAATTATCAAAGGAAGAGGGCGCATCCACCTTTGGAATCAGGGAAAGGAAAGTGAAATTAAAAGAGGGGTGAATAATACCTACCAACTTGGATTCCTCAATTACTCGTAGAAAATCATTTCCAAGTGTATCATAAAAAACAATGTAAAACTCAACATGCCACCCATCTGGGCCTGGGATTTTGTCCTTTTGAAAACTATGAAGTACTTAATTTAGTTCTTCCACTGATACTTCTTCATACAAGACTTGGTTCTACTCGCCATTAACAAACCTAGGAAAATAAAGTGCCATTTGTATTATTTCTGCTATGTTGACTTCCCTAGGGATTTATATAAAGATTTAAAGTGATTTTTTTCGCATATTTTCTAGTCCATCAAATGATTTGATCTCTTCACCTTGTTCTAAACGAAGTGACTAGATGGTATTAGAAGTCTTTCACCCTTTCGCATATGCCTAAAATAAATTTGTATTCTCATCACCTTTAGCTAGCCAAGTATCCCTACTTTTCATTATCCAAGATTCTTCCTTTTCCTCCAGCAGTTGCCTCCTACACATTTCCATATTTTTCAGGTCCTCCTTTTCTTCCCCCGAGAGGTATCCATCCCCATTCGACTGAGAGATTCTTGCAATTTGGGCTTCTACCTCTCGAAGTTCCAATTCCTCCCTCACATTTTTCTCCTTAGCCCAAGGAATAGCTAGTTGTTTAATCCTTTTAATATTGTATGCAAATTGAATTGAAGCTAGCATTCCCAAGCTATCATAAAATACTCTCCAATTTTCCTTGACCAAAATTTGAAATATTTCATCCAGAAGCTAAGCCGGGTTGAATTTAAAGGGGGAAACAGTTTTTTTTTGGGCTGCCCAAAATTTCCATCAGTATGGAGGAGTGATCAGAATCACCCCTAGAGTCAACCCATTGTCTAAACTCATAAGGGAGCTTCAACAATATTTCTCACACCAAAAACCTATCAACGTGATTTTCTACCCTGTCCTAACCAACCCAATTATTCCTCCATGTCGGGAAGAGTCTAGTGGGCTCAATATCAATAAGCCCTTGAGATATGAGCATATGTGAAAAAAAATTAGAATGGTCATCAATGCACACATTTTTCCCCCATACCTCTGTAGCCCCTAATGAAAAATTTAGATCCCCCCCAATGATCAAATTATCAGTGCATAGAAGGGATCCCTTAAATAAGGATTCTCAGAAAGTTTTATGTGCAGAATAAGGGTCGTAAATATTCACAATACAGAGTTCTGATTCCAAACCTTCCATTAGAATGTATGCCCCAATTAAAGAGTCCATCGCCCATATCAATTTAACTTTAATTCTAGAGGTGTTCCACCTCATAACCAAACCCCCTGAATGGACTTTGGAATCAACACCCATAAAGTCTCAGTGTGGCATGGAGGATTTCAAATTTGGAATAATCACCACTTCAGGGCATAATGTTTCTTGAATAAAAATAACCTTTGATTGGTGGATAAGCACCAACCACTTCAAGGCGAGTCTTTTAGATGGATTCTTTAGGACCCTACAATTTAGAGATAGAAGTTTCATGGAACACCCCTACTTGGGGCCAAACCTAGTCTAAGCACCCCACTAATAGAGAGTTGTCGTCCAGAAGCTATATCCACTAAAGCACTGGATTGGGCCTTAGATAAATGAGACTTTCTTCCCCTACCCTTATTCTGTCCTGGAGTAGGTTTTTTGTCCCAAACCCAACATTCCCACTGATGAATGCATATCAGAGTGAATAACACATGATCATAATTGATAACGAATAACATGATCTTCTAAATTATCTAAAGAGGGGGTGGAGTTCAAAGTTAGCGAGGAGGGAGGAAGAAGGGCCAAGGGTTGATGGATAGGGAATATTTCTTGAGAAAAAAACATTCGATGAGTAGGAGGGATCCAAACAACTCTGAGCATAAGAGGAATCATGTGTCAAATGCAAATGATCCATACGAAATAGAGAGAAAACATGAGTAAGCTTAGATATGAAAGGAGGGAGTGAGATGAACATACCTAGGGGAAAGAGTTGTTCCATAGAGAAGATCGTATCCTACGGTGGCACTTCTGCGTGCACCACATATGATGCTAGGTTGATTGCTGAGCTTTGTAAAACACTGACTAGTTGTACATCCACATAAGGAGCCTCTTCTTGAGGTGAAAAAATATGTCCTCCCCTTTCCGATGTTGAAACCCCTCCTAATGGAAAATTATGATGTGGGGGATCCCCTTCCAATTCCTAAGGCCTTCTTTTCTAAGCCTCGTATGAGGAGGACACATGGGTCCTGTATGTAAAAGGAAGTGATAATTCCTTCGCTATATGTCCCACTTCATGCATCACCTGCATCTAAAAGGCAACCCTTGATAGTCTATTGGTCGAATATAAATCCGGTCCCTCCCATCTAAAATGAATTCCTTTGGGGTCCCTTCTCTGAAATTCACAGAAACTAAAACTATAGCCAAGGAAAAATCCGTTGTGGATTCATAGGCTTTATCAACCAACAAAAAAATACCCAACCATCTCTAAATTTCCTGAAAAATTAAAGGTTCCATAATTCTTATAGGAGACTAGGAAATCTTACCCAAGTAGGAAAACTATCCATCCTCTCTCTAGAGGCATCAAACAAAGGGGTCCAATGATTTAGAAAAACCAGGGTTACATTTATGCTCCAAATGCCTCTTAGGGATTCCTCGACCTATTCCTTATTCTGGAAAATTAATATTGAAAACCAACCTTTGGATAGTCTTTGTATTGTAGGCAGTGGATAGAAAATTGGTTTCCATTCAACGTCCACCCATGCATATAGGGTATTTAGGATGAATTTCCTTCCTTGAGCTATTCCTACCAAATAAAATTTCCCAGGATGATTTGCTTGCTCCATTGTTACATCGTCCCCAAAGGACAGTTTAAAAACAACAGCCGAAATTTTTATACACTTATTCATCTTTCTTTTGGGGCTTGAAGGGGCCTAAGGGAGATTGTATGTCCCTAGATATTGCATGAGCACATCACCCCCCTACCGAAGAGGCTCCCGCACCGCAATGATGAGACTCCCTCCTAGATCTGGTAAAAAACTAGGGCTTTGATGTGAGGATACCTGGAAAATGCCTGGATCCGAGAAGCCCTGAAGGGGAGGGACAATGAAAGGGTTTCTAGAAGATGAAGTTGAGAAAACCATATCCGACCTTGAGGAGGAGGAACCTCCAAGGGGAGAATGTAATAGTGTGCCCTGTTGAGAAGAAGGTGAGGGAAAAAGAGATGGGAGGGGTCCAAATTGGAAAAAATAGGGACCGCTAGAAAAACAAGGGTTTAAAGGAGGGCAGCGGGTAACAAAAATATCCCTTGATGGAGGTTTTGGCATGTACCAAAGACCTACCTCAGAACCGAACCAACCCCATCCCTAGGAGAAAGGTTCGACAAACTAAAAGACAACACCGACCCTAGCAAATCCAACATCCCACTGAGAGACAAGAAATATTCTGAGCTCGATAAAATAACCACCTGATATGCCATGTAACTGGAGCTATCGCCAACTATCACATTCCATATCTATTGGTTGTCAGAAGGGTCGACATCAAAATATAATTATTCCTCGTACAACGCCATGTGAATAGCTATTGAGTTGAGAAAAATGTACTAATATTCTCCTTATTATTATGGTTTGTGATATATTCTTTGTTGACTTTTCGATTAATTTGAAGTAATTAGGAAAGAAAATGGTTAGAAAGTATTTTAGAAATATTATTGAATGATATTAGATATTTTCTAAATTTTGGTTTGAATTGTTTTAATTTTATTGCAGAAATGGACAATTGTTGTTAACTCAAGATAGTTAAGAAGATCATGAAGATGCACAGGCCATTGAAGATCGAAGAAATCAGGCACAAAACAGTTTAAAGGAAGATTGACTCTTTATCTTGTAATCTTTATAAATAGTAAAATAAATCCCGAGGATCTCTCGATCCTCAGGATAGCTTAATTTACTTATTTCATTGTAATATATAAAGGATAGTGAACAATAGAGAGGAAACCAAGTATTTTAACCAAACATTTGGATCTCTTAATTGTTGACATTCTGCACAACAATCCATTGTAAATGATTTATCATTTATGGAATTAATGGAAGCTTCAAGCGGTTTGAGCATTTTTGCGTACTGATTTTTTAGTAGCAGTTTCTTTTGAAGACCGTGGGTCCATTCGGAAGGAGTTACCATCTCACCTGTAATCATATCAATTCTATTTTAGTTCTGTGATTTGAATTTCCTTGCAATAATTAAGATACATTTGTGAGTGTGTTGATTCTTTTATGAATTGGTTATGTTATTCATTTGCAGAGAATAGATGTTTCATTTGAAGATTATCGGTTCCTGTTCCATTTCCAATTGCTGTTAGTTATTGTTTGTGAATTCCTTTCATTTTCTCATTTGTTGTTCCTTTTATCAAATTCGCATTTGTTGTTCCTTTTGCTTAATTTGTATTTTTCGTTCCTTCTTAAATATTCATTAACTCGTTGTTCCTTTCCAGTAGGTTAAATAATCATTGAGAGATTGATTCATTAAGTGTTTTTCAGAGATTAAATCCATGTTTCTTAGATAAATGAATTTAGTAAGTTGATTGCTGCTTTGATTCGTGGTGTGTTATTGTTCATATTACGATATTGTTGAGTGAGTTATTGGTTTCAGAAGTTTTTAATGAATGAGTTAAGAACTTGATTATTGAAGTAATATAGATAGATTCAGATTTGCTTTAGCTGAATTATCTACACGATTTAAACCTCTACGACTATGTGCATAGACTTTGCTGACATTCTTGAAAGAGAAGACGAATCCTCGATTGATAAATTAATGTCAGACTAAGGTTGTTTTTAGGACATCTTTAGAGCCCAACATTTTGGCATCGTTGTCGGGGAGAATGTCAAAGACAACATAGGTTGCATCTCTGGAGGATGAGGTATTGAAAACAAAAGGTAAGAACCTACGTAGGAAACAAGTAAAATGCTTGTGCCAACACCTACCTTCAGTTGATGCATAGAGGTTATATAGGTGCATATAATTTGTGTCTGTTTGTATGACTAAGAAGAAAGAACCTAAAAAATTAAAACCCCCACCAAAAACTACAAAATCCCAGGGCCCAATGCCCCCTGGAAGGAGCACTTTCATAGACGAAATTATCCAAAAATTTGAATCTCAAGCCTCGGTTGGACCTCGAAAAGGTTCTACCCGAATCCCTCAAGCAACAAATTCACCACTGCAGTTCATGCTGAGGTTCATAGAGGAACTGAAGGGACTGAAAAAAGTTTCCAAAATACACATACTCCACTTTCCAGTCCTTTAGATGAGGGTAATTCTTGTAATTTGAAAGAAGGAAAAGGGGATACCAGTGGGATTGCTAAGGAAAACCCACCACCACCTGAACTTGGATCTCATGTGATTCTGATAGGAGAAGGAACACCTGAAATCCCAGACATAGGTAGCGTGATTAAATCTCCTAAGGGACCAAGTAATCAACCACCCCGAATAGAACACCTAGACCAAGAAATCCCTGAAGGTTATTAGCACATTTTTGACCAAATGGCACAGAAAATAAACTACGACCCCAAACTTCCACTTTGGAATATCCTATAGTTGATCAGGTTGCTAATGCACCAATGAAAGCCATTCCACTATAGAATATTTTGACCTTCAATGGATTGATCTCAGAGGATCCTGACGTGTTCTTATTCGAGTTTGATGTCTTGTGTAGAGGCTCTGACTACACCTCTGAAACCCAAAAACTAAATCTATTTTCTTCCACTTTGAAAGAAGAAACTTTATGATGGTTTATGGGATTAGGGGGAAGAACTATAAATTCATGGGATGAAATGAAACAAGCCTTCCTTACGAAATATCAAGACTACCGTAGAACCATGGATTTAAAGGATGAAATCTTTAAAATGACTGCAAGAGAAAATGAAACACTAGAAGGATATGTTGAAAAATTTCAATATAACCTGCAGAGATCACCCTACGGTACATTACCAGGTGAGGTACTTAAAGCCACTATAATAAAAGGTATGAAGGATGAATGGGTAGAAACATTGAATTTAATGGGAAAAGGTGATATTTATCAAGAAACATATGATGACATTGTCCAATTGTGCATTAGGTGTTCACGTGGTAGTATGCGAACCAGATCGGGAATACAATCCCCCATCACCAGAAACAACAACATCACTAGTGGGAGCATCACCCAAGAGGAAATTGGTAATCTTTTAGAAAATTTTAAAATTGACATTTTGAGTACTCTGACTACACAATTGAATGTTCTATAGGTAAAAAAGAAACAAGCATAAGTAGAACAATCGTTGGCCATATTTTGTCCACGATGCAGAAGGAAACATCGTTTGAGGGAGTGTCCCTTGGATGCGATTCAGACTTATGCCATATATGCCAAAGACCATGCGATAGAGCAATGCCCATCGATCCCAGGACTAAAAGTTGTCTTTAAAGAAGAAGAAGAGGAAACAAAATCAGTATATCTTATGGCTCAGTGTCGCCAGTGGCAAGCTTGACCATCAGGTACGCTACAAGATCCTTCTTCTTTATTTTCTGGGCAATATAATCAACAACATAATTCTAGAAACACATGACAGGGCCAACCATTTACTAACCCCACTTGGCAGTACCAACAATATCCTATTGCACTTTGGACAAATCAACTAGTTTCTAATCCTACTTGGCCTAACCTGCACTACCCTACTCCATTTTGGCAGAATTCAAATAATAACCCCTATCCTTCACAGTGGACTAGCACAACTGCCCAAGCCCCCAATTGGAATCAAAACTGAAAGTGCCCCATGAGACTGATCAATCAACCCATGGGAGTGGCTCCTCAAGCTCAATACACTTTACAATCTCCACTTCAATTACCCCAGAATCCTCAACCTCAAATACACCCTCAATTACCAACTCAACCCAACCCGAATCCTAATAACATACCAGTCCAGCTCGTGCAAAGTGTTGATAATTTGGAGGGTGAAACGAACTCCGATTGAGATCAAGGTGTGTAATTTATCTTGAGGGGAGAAACGTTCATCAAGAACATGAGAATGAGAATGATATACAACCAACAATAAAACCATTGACTGTGGTCACAACAGAAGAAGAAAAACAGGGGGAAAACACAGTCCAACAACACAATCCTGATGAAGACATAATTTATCCTCCCCTATTTCCTGAGAGGCTAGTGATAGAAAAACTAGCTGTATATCCTAACTTTGATATCATCGGGGAACTAAAAAACCTATGTGTTAAAATCCCACTCCTATAAGCTTTGAAAGATATTCCTATTTATGAAAAAAAATCAAAGAATTATGTGGGAAGAAGCCCAGAAAGAAAAATAAGAATCCATCAATTGTTCATGTGGTAGGATCTTTGTTCGATCTTATTCTAGGCAAGTAGGAGCCATTCAAATATACAGACCCAGGGAATCCCGTGGTAACAGTTCAGAAACAGGGTTGTTTTTTTCCAAATACACTGGTGGATTTGGGGGAAGACATCAATATTCTGACTACCAAGACCTGTAATATCCTAGGTATCACCTCCTTTGAACCTACTTCAACTATGTTGGAACTGGCTAATAGATCGGTGGTTAAACTAGTCGGCACCTTACAAGACATAGAAATTTCGATCGACTCCTGGGAATACCCAGTTGATTTTCTAGTTATCAACCCAAGAAGTAGACTCGATGGGTACCCATTGATATTGGGACAACCATGGATAGCAACAACAGATACATACATAGGATGTCGCACAAGCAACATGACAATTTCTAGGGGAAGTGCTATAAAGAACCTTATCTTGTATCCTCCAACTAAACCAAGTATTCCTGTCATACATCAGCAGTTTCAACCACCTAGATATCCAAAAGAAAACCTATGATCTCCTCTCACACTGGAAGAATCTCTTGGGCTCAAAAAACAACTAGAATATGATGTGATCAACAACTTCATTAACAACCCAACATTTATAAGAAACCCAACATGTTAGATGCTAAAAGTTGTTTTAGATAATGAAGCACAAGGAGATCCTTTGGAATAATTGATGGAGCAAAATATTCCCACTATTGTCGTCCATAACAACATTTCAGTTGAAATCGCGCCAGGAAGATTTCTGAATATTAATGCCAATTTGAATGAGTAACAACAACAAAAATTGATTCAGATCCTTTTTAAATATCAACAAGATTTTTCTTGGGAGTATCTTGACATGAAGGGCATTGATCCTCAACTATGTACACATCATATATATATATTGAAAAAGATTCCTGACCCATCTTATATCCCCAACGAAGATTAAACCCTCATCTCAAGGACATTGTCAAAGAAGAACTACAAAAACTGTTGGATGCAGATTTTATATATCCTATTTCAGACACCCAGTGGGTCTCTCCACTAGTAATCGTCCCTAAGAAGAATGGGAAGTGGAAAATCTGTGTAGACTACAGAGAACTCAATAAAGATATCCAGAAGGACCACTTTCCCCTACCTTTTATTGATCAGGTCCTTGATACTTTAGCAAGGAAGCAATTTTTATCCTTCCTAGATGGATTTAGCGATTATAATCAGATTCAGATTGCTTCAAAAGACCAGGATAAAACTACATTTACATTTCCCTGGGGTACCTTCTCATATCGAGTTTTTCCCTTTAGATTATGTAATGCTCCAGCTACATTCAAGAGAGATATTTTAAACATGTTTTCTGATTTGATTAATGAAGGACTTGAAGTTTACATGAACGATTTCACCCCTTATGGAACTAAATTTGATCAAGCTTTAAGCAATATTGAGAAGGTACTATAATGCATTGCTACCAGGCTATGTTTGAGTCATGAGAAATGTCATATGATGATGACTGAAGGTGTGGTACTAGGACACTATGTTTATGCAAATGGAATCAAGGTAGACCCAACAAAAATAGAGGTAATCCTTAATCTGCCTACAGCTCCTACACAAACCGAGGTACGTTGTTTCCTTGGCTATGTAGGATATTATCGCAGATTCATAGAAATGTTTTCAAGGATAGCTGCACCTTTACATGCTTTAACTGGTAATGTGGAATTTCAGTGGTATGATAAGTGTGATGTTGCATTTGCAGAGCTCAAAAGGCTGGTTTCAACAGCACCAGTGCCGAGAGGACCAAACTGGAAATTAGCATTTTTCATCTATTCAGATGCATCAGATATCACCATAGGCGTTGTCCTTGGATAGGAGGAAGACAAGAAACCTTATTATATTTATTTTATTAGCAAAAATCTTGCCCCTTCTGAGTTAAATTACATAGTAACATAAAAATATTTTTTAGTCGTTATACATGCTATTAATAAATTTCGTCACTATATAATGGCCTATCCAGTTATTCTATATACTGATCATTTTGCTATCAAATATTTAGCTAACAAACCAATTACTAATGGATGGGTTACTCGGTGGTTGTTGCTATTGCAGGAATTCAACATCACCATTAAGGATCGACCCGGAAGAGAGAATCTCGTTGCAGATTTCTTGTCTCATGTACCCAAAACTCTTTGACAGTTGAAGACCAATTTCTAGACGAATACTTGTTCACTTTCACTATTAAGACGCCTTGGTTAGATGATGTGGTGAATCATATGGCAGCTGGGAAACTACCAGCACACCTTTCATCAAGAGAAAGAAAATTAATCATTCAGTGCAGTGCACGGTTCACCTGGATTGGTGGATATCTTTTCCACACAGGGTCTGATCTCTAGATCTGAAGATGTTTTAGAGATGATGAAATTTACTATGTCT
>JASDQU010505236.1:12371-30337 GCA_032191745.1 Picea mariana | reverse complement strand
AGAAATCTTATATACTAGTTGCAACAGACTATATGATCAAGTGGGTAGAAGCAATGGCCTTTCCAAACGCAACTGAGGAAGAAATAATTCAATTACTCTTTGAATTATTTGTATGCTATGGATTACCCAGGGAAGTAATCACCGACGAAGGGTTGCAATTTACAACACATAAAATCTCGGCCACTCTGTTGGTGTACAAATATGTTCAATATATATCTCACACTCATTTAAATGTCAATCCTGGATTCATAACAAAAGAGTTGTTACACTATATGTGCCGAGAACAGGTAACCTACCTAAGTCTGTTGCATATAGAAAATAATTAATAACATAAAAATTATGTTTCTGAGATTTCTAAATACTTCAAATATCTTTGAACTTAGAAGAGAAAACTAATAATGAAACTTAAACAAACATCCAATCAAAAAGATGCTATCCTAAAGAAACAAGTTTGTTCATTTCAGGCTCATGAATTAAAGGAATGAGCTTAAGAAGCTTGTCTCCTATAACAATCAAAACAGTAAATAGCAATCAACTCCAATCACTCTCGAAATCAAACCCAACTCTAAGTTCATGTGATTCAAACAAACTAGCACAAGGAATATTCAGTATAACTGAGAGACTTCATTGCAGAGCATGAAGATGAGGTATAAAGTCTTTTGGTTCCTTGATATACTAAATCTACTGCAATCATAAACTCAAGATATCAGTCCCACGCTTCAAATAATTAAATGGCCATCTCCAACATTTGAGAATGAAATATCTATTCGATCTAGCACCTAATTATTCACACCAATCCAAAAACAATCAACTCAATGCTGAACTCTAAAAATAAATTAGATATCAATCACACACATACTGCTGTAAAATATCCACACAAACACACAAAATGTATACAAGGAGGTTTACCTTAGTTGGGGCAGTGGGCCCTTGCCGAACCAAAAAGGAACCTCTTAAGAAAGTAACAGACTAAAGCTTTTCACTCACATTCAGGAATTGACATAAAAGATCTTTTACATTAATTCAACTGGAAAGTTGGCTCAACAGTCTTTTACGTCATGCATAAAAACGATAGGTATCGTCTGGTTCTGATAGCATACTTCGTTACATTCCTTATTATCCACACCCAATACAACATTCCTTATATAAGGTAAGCTGATACTATCAATATCTATAAATAAGCATTAAATAGTTTGAGAGATTTTACAATTCATATTTACATCGAATTTCTAGGAATCGATTCCATCCTCATGACACGAAGTGCATGAGCGATGGAGTCTCTCGTATTATGGAAAACTGATTTGGGGAGCTTTTGTTCAACTTCCTTCTCAAAATCTTCACCACCCTACTGGTCCAACTAGCGCATTATGGAAACAGAGGTTTTGGTACCGGACTACACATAGTCATGAATCTGGTACCGGAATGGACACAGAGCAGACAGTACCAGAATGGATACAGAACATAGTATCGGATCAAAACTGCCTCGGGTACCGGAATAGCTTTGGTGCCGGATTGCACGATATCTGGTAGTACCGAATAAGCTGCTCATGAGTCAAACTATTAGGACTATACAAAATAGAACACTTTAATCGAATTAATTCAAGAAAGTTAAAAAAAAACATGCTTTAAATCATCAATTACCTCTTGTGAACATGAGCACGGTCATTAGGTATGTATGTGGGAGGAAAATAGTCAAGTATAGGCTCATAACATAGGCAAAAAGGCTTATATACAAGGTAATATAGGGCATTATATATGTCAAAAGAGGGACTCAACATTTCCCCCATGCTGAAGGTGTTGCATGTCCCCATGCAACATTATCAAAACTGATACCCAAAAATTCTGCAAAATTGGATCCTTCTTTGTTATTTCTCAGGTTGCAGGATGTTAAAACCAAAAAATTCAGTCCTCAATTCCTTCTTGATCACCCTAGTGTACTGGATCAATTGTAGGACCTTGTTGAGTTTGGCAGAGACCTTTGCATGCTGTTCCTTCAATTGTGCATTCTCTGCCTTGATATGCATGTCCAATACCTTGTACTCTTCAACTTATTGCTTCAACCTCTCAACCTCTCCTATCAATTTTCGTTTTCTTAGGAACTTGTCTAGGCTAGGTGTGATTACTTCCTTATTCACCTCCTTTCGGGCTTCTTTTTCTTTTCTCAAACCCCTCAACATCTCTGTTACCAACCCTTCTGTCTCACTTATTGTTGTAGCCCCACAACCACTTCCTCTTTCTGGAGAACTTGGAATATCCATGGGTTCCCCTTGAAGAGAAGGTATATTTGGAACTATCGCTTGTTTGGCCATGCTTTTGGTGGTCCTTCATGTGGGTAGCGAGAATTTCTTAGACTTGCTAACAGGGGTAGGAGTTTCCTCAAATAACTTTCTTTTCTTAATCTTAACACCGGTCGTGGGGCGCCTGACCACCTATTTCTTCTGTGTTGATTTGATCCCAATCTCGAGGCCTTGAGTTGTGAATTCTGGGGTTTGCTTCTGCTGACTAGCCCGTGTTTCTACCCTGGAATATTGAGGTGTAGGTTCTTGAATTTGTACCTTCTCTCTTTCGGGCTTCTTTTTATTTCCACTTGCCACCTTAGCAGTTTCTTTCAATTCACCAATGAGTTCTTGGGAAGACCGAATAATTTCCTCTGGAATATTTTTCAATTCTTTAGGGGATTCCAGAGGGGGTTTGATAGTTTCCTTATGTGAAATCTCCTGTTGATATGTTTCCTCTTTCTTTCATTTCTTACTTCGTGATAGTTGGTCTTTAGGGTGCAGGACTAATATAGACTGTGTAGACCTTTTCTTGCGTTGTAAGTTGAGGTTAGGGGTCTTCTCTACTTGGTTGGCTGGTTCTAATGACACCTTCATGGCTGCTTCAAGAACACTATCTGATCGAACTCCTATCTCAGAGTCTTCCTTTTTTCTTTTATCCTTTTGAATCAAGGTAGGGCTCATTTTCTGGGATTGGGTGGCTTTCCTCTTCCTCGATGTAGTAGATTCCCCTACGAAAAACTTTTCTGTCACTGATTTCTCAATGGGCTGAGATGAGCTGGGCGTAACAGTGCCTACTTTACTTCCTGATGTCGTTCTTCTATCTTTATTTTCCTTTCTTCTTGAACCCTCACTATGTATCCCTACCTCCTATATCTCAACAGATTTGGATATTCCTTGAGCAAAATTTTGTTGAAGTAATTGTTTCCAACTACCACCTTATGTTCTTAAAGCATGAACAACCAAAATTTTGATTAAACCATGAAACTGAGCTCATCCCTCTCACCATATTATTTAAACTCATCCATAGGAAGTGGGGAAAATTAATTTGCAGTCCTCCCTCGAAATGTGATAAAAGCTTCAAATGATAAATGAAGGTCACTGCATACCTTCCTTCATAGGTGAGGAATTTCTGCAGACTTATGAGCATCGTCCAATAGTCCTCTTTGACATAGCTTCATGGGATGCCCTTAGTCCAATCAGGGTCTTGATGTTCTGATTTGAGGAATTTATAACAGAGTTTCCTGTCAACGATCACCCTCTTGAAGTATTCTTCTCCAACCATGGGGAGACCTGTAGCTTTTGATATAATGGCTTCTGTAATTATTATCTTTATGTCTCCAAACTGCACACTTCCTCCATCATATGTTTGTGTGAAGGCAAGAGAAATTCCCTCGTGATGGCCTTTAAACTTCTCCAAAAATGGCACCCACCCTACCTGTTCATATTTCTCCTTGCAAGCCTGATATTTTGTTGTCTCCCTGTATAATTGAAATATGGGCTCATGCCTGTAAACCCCCATGCTAGCTTAAATAATTCTCTCGGGTGGATGAGGCACATATAGAGGGTCGAGGGTTGAGTACTAGATAAACGTAGGCTATGATAGAGTACCAGACAGGGAAAAATATGCATGGGATACGAAGGCACAGGATGTCTGTAGATGGTGTGATAACAATAGTAAATAACGCTCATATGGATGGCAAAGCCATCCAGATGAGCGTTTATAGATGGAAGTGTAGATTACAATGGTCACATCGATAATCATAATGATATGGTGAGGCAGGTTGGATCCACTAATGGCTTACAGACTTGTGGGAAACTTGGTGTCAGAAAATATTCACGGAAAGGTGTGGTCGTTATGATCGAGACTCGTGAGTGTAGAATCGGCTGGGATTATTATTCGATATGCTTAGAGACGTGGTTTGTGTCATTTTATATAGTATGTTAGCGCATCATAAGTTTATGTGATTTATTTATTGGATAGACAGAGGGAGTATGAGTTTGATCTGGTAAGAGACATCATGACCTTGCACTCTTAATATTTCGGGGGATAGGGACATATTCCCTTACAAAAATGTGGTCGAGGATTTTTCAAAGGTTCGTGAAAGAAAGGGTATGTCATGATATGAGAGAAACCAAATGTTTTTAAATTCATATTTAGTCTAATTCCTTTAAATAAAACGAAAAAAATGTTGAATCTCTATGTCCTTGTACTAATAATTGAACAACAACATGGAAATACGATGAGAGTTACCAATCACATCCTTACTAGTACCGGATCATCTAAGTACCAGATCACCTGCGTGCAATGCTGGAACTAGTACGGGATCACCTGTGTGTAAAGTTCGTAATTAGTACCGGAATAACACAGGGTCCCTTCTTTAATACTGGATAGGATATAGTACCGGATAAGCACAATGAGATGATTTGGTGCAGAGGTGGCCCTTGGTACCGGATGAACATAGAGGCGATCATTGGTGCCGGATTAACACAGAGATGAACATTATTTTCTGGTTCTTGAAAAATATTTGACACAGATTCTGGTGGAAGTGACTTGTAGGAATCGCTGGTGTTCTGTGATCAAATTCGATTGAAAAACCATGTAGTTACCAAAATTTTGTAGAGGAATAATGAAAGAAAGTTCTGTAACATGAGGGTATTCTGCAATGACCAGTTACTGAGATGACAAAACCCATTTTTCTTTTGGAACCAAGGTGATCACGACTTCTGCTGTCATTTCCTCTTTTATTACAATAACAATAATAATCCTAACTACTACTTTTTTGTGGATTTTTATCGAGCCCAGATTAGTCAATGCTCACCGGTATTTTCAATTTTACAGAGTCTGAAAAACTTAAAGGAAAATCTCTATACTGTCCCGTGGATTTTTATCGAGCTCGGGCCAGTTCCTGCTCATCGGTGTTTTCAATTTTAAAGAGTCTGAAAAACTTAAAGGAAACTCTCTATACTGTCCCATGGAATTTTATCGAGCCCAGGCCAGTTCCTGCTCGCCGGTGTTTTCAATTTTAAAGAGTCTAAAAAACTTAAAGAAGACTCCATCTGGTAGATTCCCTCCTTATTTGTTTGTCTACATGGGAACACAACCAACTTTTGTTTTATTTTTGTTATTTATATTAAAAAAATAAAGAGAGACTTTATCTAATGACACACCTATGTACAAAAGATGAATTTATGAAATTGAACTTACTGTGGTAGGTTAGCAGGAGGGGAAACCCTCTTACTTACTAGTTTCATTTCAGAACTCTGAAGAAGATTTTTTACAAAATCCTCTTTTGATAGAGGCTTATGATAAACCTTCAGTCGATGCCCATTTACAACAAAGTAAGTCTGATTTTCATCAATGGTCTTTATCCTTACTGAACCATTGTCATAAATTGTATACACCTCATAGGGCCCCCTCCATCTAGTAGACAATTTACCTTTAAAATTTTTGAATCTGCTATCATATAGGAGGGCCCAATTACCTGACTGGAAGGACTTATTTTTAATGTAATTGTCGTGCCATTTGGTCCTTTTCTCTTGTATCGGGGTGGTTCTTTTTAGAGCATCATGTCTTATCTCATCAAGCTCATTTAATTTTAATAGCCTCTGTTTTTGAGCTTCATTCAGGTGCATCCCTAATTGCATGGCAGTTCTGAAGGTTTTTACCTGAAATTCTATGGGCAGTAGTACCTATTTCCCATACACCAACTCATAAGGTGTATGACCTGTTGTATTTCTCCAAGCGTTCCTGTAGGCCCACAAGGCCTCGGGAAACCTATCAACCCAGTCTTTGTGATGCAACTGAACAATCTTAGTGAGGATAGCCTCTATCACTTTATTGGTCGATTCCACTTGGCCATTGGCTTGGGGGTGATAGGGTGAAGACTTTCTGTGTTTGATCTTGTACTATTCAATAAGAGCCTTGACCAAATTTGAGGTGAATTGTGTCCCTTGGTCAGTGACTATTTCCCGAGTTACCCTGAAACGAGTGAAAATTTCCTCAAAGAGAAAGTCTACAATAGATTGTTCATTGGCTGAATACAAAGCCTTGGCTTCTACCCATTTTGTTACATAGTCTGTGCAAACTAATATGTACTTTTTTTTGCGAGACATGGGATTGATAGGTCCTACAAAATATAAGGCCCATTTTTCAAAGGGTTCGATTACTACTTGGGCTTGGAGTGGCATTTCGTCGACTGTTGTATGTTTTCCCATTCTTTGGCAATCATCACAGCTAGCCACGTATATTTTTGCATCCTTGAAGATGGTTGGCCAATAATAGCCAGACTGTAGAATCTTGTAAGATGTCCTTTTTTCGGCAAAATGGCCTCCACATGGGCCATGATGGCAAGCTCTAAAGATATCCTGCATTTCGTCTTCCCGAACACATCTTCTGATTACCAAATCAAGTCCAGTTCGGTATAGGGTATCCTCATGCCACATATAATTGGCACTTAGCTGAACGATTCTTTGTTTTTATCTAGATGTCATACTTTGAGGAAGCTTTCCGGTTACTAGATAGTTGGCTACGTCTGCATACCAAGGGCTGAAAGTAGAAATGGAAAATAAATTCTCATCCGGAAAATCATTATCTACTGGAGTACTGTCACCTATATGAATAAGTCTAGACAAGAAATCAACAACCAAGTTGTCTCTTCCAGGCCTATCTATGATAGTGATATTTAATTCTTGTAGTAACAACAACCATCTAGTCACTCTAGTATTTGTAACAGGTTTGTTCATTAGAAATCTGATAGCTGAGTGGTCATTGTGCACAAAAACTTCGTATCCTGTTATATAGTGTCTAAACTTGTTGATGGCATGTACTACTGATAAAAATTCTTTTTCCATGATAGTATAGTTTGCTTCAGCAGGTGAGAGGTTTTTCCTAACAAAGTATATAACATAAGGAATTTTCCCTTCCCTTTGTCCTAATACAGCTCCCAAAGCAGTATCTGAGGCACATGTGCAAATATGGAAAGGAAGAGACCAGTTTGGACCTCTCAAAGCAGGGGCACTTGAAAGTTTTGTTTTTAAGATTTCAAAGGAGATTTGGCATTGCTCATCCCAACAAAATTCAACATCTTTTGTTAGCAGTTTGAAAAGGGGGGCAACTAGGTTTGTAAAATTTTGAATAAACCTCCTATAGTAGCCATCATGCCCTAAGAAACTTTTGATTTCCTTTTGTGAGCTAGGGATGTTGATTTGGGAAATAATGTCAATCTTGGCAGGGTCCACTCTTATTCCTGTACTGGAGATGTGGTGACCTAGAAAAATTCCTTCAGTGAGCAACATTCTTAATTTTTTGTGACTGAGTGAGAGGTTGGTCTCTTTACACCTAACCAGTACCTTCTCCAAATTATTCAATGCCTATTGGAAATCATCCATGTAGACTTCCACACAATTGTTGGTTAAATCGGAGAAAATAGCCAAGACAAGCCTTTGAAAGGTAGCAGGGGCATTACATAACCCAAAGGGGAGAAATCTATAGGCATAGGTTCCCCAAGGACAGGTGAATGTGGTCTTATCCTGATCTTCTGGTGAAATTTGTATTTGGTTGTAACCACTAAACCCATCCAAGAAAGAAAAATACCTCTTCCCAGACAAAGTGTCTAAGACCTGATATATGAAAGGCAAAGGGAAGTAGTCTCTCTAGATGGCCTTGTTTAATTCTTGAAATTCCACACAAATCCTCCATTTCTCGTTTTTCTTTGGTACAATAACTAATGGGGAGACCCACTTGCTATCTAATATAGGGTAAATGAAATTGGCTTGTAGGAGCTTTTGGAGTTCTTCTTTTACTATATCTTTCAAGGCTGGATTCATTCTTCTTTGGGGCTTCCTGTCAGGTCTGATCTGATCATTAGTGTAAATATGATGCATACAAGTGTCTGGGTGGATCCCTTTCATGTCAGAGTAATCCCATGCAAAATCATTAGATTGCCCTTGAATCATTTGTATCAACTTTTGTTGCCAATCTGTTTCTAGGCTAGCATTGATATATAAGGACTTTCCAGGACTGATTTCAACAACTTGAATAGATGATTCTTTCCCCTCCTCTATTTGTGAAACAGTGGCTACTGTAGCAGTGGGAAGATGCCAAATTTCTTGAAATTCGGGGCTAAAGATGTATGTGTAGTTAGGGAAAGATTGAGGATAATCGATGCACGCTGAGTCGACCAAGAATAGACTTAAGATTTGTTCTTCAGTTTGCTCTTGTACTTCTTTCATTTGTTCAAGTGTCAATAAGGGCTGAGTGCAGTCCTCCTCCCCATAGGGATTCTCCAACCAGAGAGGAACTTCAGTGGCTGGTTGGGCGGGGGGAAAAAGGACAAGATTTTTACTTTGAGTGCCATTGGAGATTGTCATTTCTCTAGATCGAAAGCTAATGAATGCATCATTAGTGGCCAAAAAAGGTCAGAGGAGTACTACTGGATGTCCTGGTTTGGGGGATTTGGGATGAATTACTAAGAAATCCACAGGGTATTCCCAAGAGGCCAATGTAACTGTTATGTCATCTAAACTTCCCGCTGGGGTGATGACTGATTTGTTTGCAAGCTCCAACAGAGTTTGTGTTGGCCTTAGGTGATCTAGTTGCAGTGTTTTCATAGTGTTTACTGACATGAAATTTATTGCTGCCCCTAGATAAATCAATGTGTTATGTAGGGAAACACCATTGATTTCTATGGTTACCATTGGGTTCCCTGGATCACTATACTTAGATGGCATTTATGTTATAAATTCAGATAACTGTCCTACCACCCGTATGACAGGAGTCTCCTTCCTCTTTCTCCCTGGATGTTTAATGCAAAGGTCCCTTACAATTTTAGCATAGATAGGTATGTCTTTAATGGCCTATAGTAGTGGGATCTTTACACATATGTTCTAGAGTTCAGTCTCTAGATTACGTTCTAGAGGTTCCTCAGTTTTCTTTATGAGCATTCTTTCTGGGTAAGGAGGATTCATTTTTTGAGGTGTTTCTACTACAAGGGAGTTGGGAGAAGGAATTTCTTGTTGGACTTGAGTGTTTCTTTCTTAATTTAATGGATTAGTCATCTGTTCTTCTCCTTGAACTGTTTGGACATCTATTTGTTCTTCTTGATTTGTGAGATTATGTACTTGTTCTTCTTGGATGACCATAGTGGGATTTGTTTTGTTTACAATCCTTCATGATCTTAATCCAATTCCATTAAATGGAGCTGGCATTATTACATATGTAGGGAAGGTTTGTACTTCAACGTTTTGTATAGGTTGTGTCGGCCTGTTATTTGGGTTAGGGATAGGTTGTGCAGGAATAAGGGTAGGCCGAGGAGCATTTTGGATGGATGCAACTTGTATTGGTTGCTGCATATTTGGATTCATGGGTAGTGCGAGTTGTTATTGTAACTGTGTGGGTGGGAGAAGAGCAGGGGGGTTAAATTCTAGGAGCAACTGTGAAATATTCGAAGGGTATTGTGGATAGGTGGGAAAATTTGTTTGTTGGAAGGGAACATTCCCATATATAGATCCTCTCCATCCTTGTTGCCAAGGTTGGGTTTGTGTCGACCACTGAGGATAAGACATGGGGGGTACCCAATGTTGTTTGGGGTATTGTGTAATTGTGTCTGCAAACATGCTGGGGTTTTGTTGTCTCCATGCTCTCCTAGGGGGGTAGGATGTATCAGGTTCTCCTCCTCCCTTGAACACGGCCTTGAGTCCGGGTAGAGAAGGGAATTCATTAGTAGAATGGTCCTCTGTAAAGAGACCACATATTTCAATAACATTAAGGGGGCATTCCTTTTCAGGGTGTTTCCTCCTACACTGATGACAAAAAATTGCTAACATAACATTTTCTTCCTCTTGTTTTCTTTTAATTTTCATGGTATCTAGTTGGGAACTGATGGTGTTTAGGATATCTATTTAAATTTTTTCTAATAGATTTCCTAGTTCAATCCTAGTGACACCTCCATATGTGGGTTTAACAATTCTGTTGGTAGGGTCCCTTATACTTTTCCCCGTTTTAGCTTGACTGCGAGAGTATCTTTTACAATACTCTGCTATGTCTACAAATGGATTTTGGTACACGTCCCCAGAACTCATGAGGTTTAATACTTCAATGCAATCATCCCTCACAAACTTTAGAAAGACAGTCCTAACTGTATCTGTATCTAAGGAAAACTGCTTAGTCTTTTGGTAATTGTATAAGAACATTTCTAGGTAGTCTTCTAAGATTTCTTCTTCATATTGCTGCATTTTGAATATATCATTCCTAGCATCCCTAGGTCTACAGTAATCTTGGTATTTCTAGAGGAAGGTCTCCTTCATACCATCCCAAGACAAAATGGTGTGTTCCCCTAAGCTCATGAACCACCTTAGTGCCGAATCTTTTAGTGTAGCTAGAAAAAGTTTTAATTTTTGAGCATTATCTGTGTAGTTATAGCTCCTACACAATATGTCAAATTCAAATAAAAATGAGTCAGGGTCTTCTGTCGACATACCTCAGAAATGAGGAAGTGAAGATAATGGAATGTTCTTCATAGAAATGTCTTTAGTGATATCCAATATGGGGAATCCAAATGTCTCTTTTTCATTAGCTATGTTTCCCTCTTCTTCTGCCATGTCTCCAAACAACCTATAGGGAGGTGGTGAGTTTTCTCCACTGAGTGATGGTTCCACCACTGGGTTACTTGGTATCTCTAGTTGTTCCAAGGTTTTGTGTGGCCTTCCAACAACAGATGTAGCCTCTTCTATTATTACCTTTGCTTCTTTTCTAGTTTCTCCTTTGGATGGGGTCGCCAGTGCTTACTCTCTTTCTTGCTATCTTATGTCTTCAATCTGAACAATGGTTCAGATTTAATGCTCTTTGCTGTTGTTGCAGTTGCTGCCTTTGAGCTCTCTCCTCTAAGAATTTTTCCTGCACGAATTTTTGATGAATTAGTATAAGGGGGGGGGTGTTGTTGTTTTCTTTTCTATCTTTTTTGACATTTTAGGAGCAATAAATCTACCTTTATTATCCCTATACCTACTCATAAAAGAAATTTAAATGAGATGAATGAAAAACACAGATTCCTAATTAAAGGTAGGAGGATAACCTGACTTTGGAGCAACCCCACCAAAGTGGATGCACATGTTCTTACCTCTCGTCTTACCGTCTTCTCTCCACCCTCAGATTGTCCTCAAATCCAATCCAATACTTCATCAAACTAAAAACTCAAAACGCTACCTATTACCGTTTACAACTCCCCGACAACGGCGCCAAAATGTTGGTGTACAAATATGTTCAATATATATCTTACACTCATTTAAATGTCAATCCGAGATTCATAATAAAAAAAGTTGTTACACTATATGTGC
Organism: Picea mariana; assembly: GCA_032191745.1. NCBI lineage: Eukaryota > Viridiplantae > Streptophyta > Pinopsida > Pinales > Pinaceae > Picea > Picea mariana. The sequence goes on along the minus strand of JASDQU010505236.1, from coordinate 18,725 downwards.
CGAGAATAGGTAACCTACCTAAGTCTGTTGCATATAGGAAATAATTAATAACATAAAAACTTTGTTTCTGAGATTTCTAAATACTTCAAATATCTTTGAACTTAGAAGAGAAAACTGATAATGAAACTTAAACAAACATCCAATCAAAGAGATGTTATCCTAAAGAAACAAGTCTGTTCATTTCAGGCTCATGAATTAAAGGAATGAACTTAAGAAGCTTGTCTCCTATAGCAATCAAAACAGTAAATAACAATCAACTCCAATCACTCTCGAAATCAAAACCAACTCCAACTTCATGTGATTCAAACAAACTAGCACAAGGAATATTCAGTATAACTGAGAGACTTCATTGTAGAGCATGAAGATGAGGTATAAAGTCTTCTGGTTCTTTGATATACTAAATCTATTGCAATCATAAACTCAAGATATCAGTCCCATGCTTCAAATAATTAAATGGCCATCTCCAACATTTGAGAATGAAATATCTATTCGATCTAGCACCTGATTATTCACACCAATCAAAAAATGATTAACTCAATGCTGAACTCTGAAAATAAATTAGAGATCAATCACACACATAATGCTGTAAAATATCCACACAAACACACACAACATATACAAGGAGGTTTACCTTAGTTGGGGTGGTGGGCCCTTGCTGAACCAACAAGGAACCTGTTAAGAAAGTAACAAACTAAAGATTTTCACTCACATTCAGGAATTGACATAAAAGATCTTTTACATTAATTCAACTGGAAAGTTGGATCAACGGTCTTTACTTCATGCATAAAAATGATAGGTATCGTCTGGTTCTGATAGCATACTTCATTACATTGCTTATTATCCACACACTATACAACATTCCTTATATAAGGTAAGCTGATGCTATCAATATCTATAAATAAGCATTAAACAGATTGAGAGATTTTACAATTGATATTTACATCGAATTTCTAGGAATTGATTCCATCCTCATGACACGAAGTGCATGAGCGATGGAGTCTCTCGTATTCTGGAAAACTAATTTGGGGAGCTTCTGTTCAACTGCCTTCTCGAAATATTCACCACCCTATTGGTCCAACTAGCGCATTCTGGAAACAGAGGTTTTGGTACCGAAATACACAGTTGCGAGTCTGGTACTGGAATGGATGCAGAGTAGACAGTACCAGAATGGATACGGAACATAGTACCGGATCAAAACTGCCTTGGGTACTGAAATAGATTTGGTGTCGGATTGCACGATATCTAGTAGTACTGGAATAGCGCAAGTATCAGATAAGCTTCTCATGAGTCAAACTATTAGGACTATACAAAATAGAACACTTTAATAGAGTTAATTCAAGAAAGTTAAACAAAACATGCTTTAAATCATCAATTATCTCTTGTGAACATGAAAACGGTCATTAGGTATGTATGTGGGAGGAAAATAGTCAAGTATAGGCTCATAACATAGGCAAAAAGGCTTAGATACAAGGTAAGATAGGGAATTATATATGTCAAAAGAGGGACTCAACACACTCTGCACAATTATCACATTAAACACAGAGTTACCTCCCCATACCACCCACATGAAAACAAACAAGTGGAAAGTACCAATAAAGTCTTGGAGGCAATCTTGACAAAAATAGTCTCAACAAACCATCAAAATTGGACAGTTGAGCTTCCAAATGACTTATGGGCCTATCGCACAACATGGCGTAACACTACTGGCTACTCTCCTTATCATATAGTCTTTGGAAATTAACCTATCTTTCCAATTGAATTTGAGATCAAGACTCTAAGAATGGCCCAGGAAATTGGACTGGATCTTACCGAAGCACTCACATAACGCTTACATCAGCTCAATGAGTTATATGAAGCATGCTTATTTTCCTTTCAACACGCAACTGTTATTCAGCAACAGAGAGCTAGCTGGCACGATAAGCATATTAAGAAGAAATCCTTCCAGAAAGGTGATTGGGCGCTTCTCTATGATTCCAGATTTCAGGATTTTCCTGGGAAATTGTAGACAAGGTGGCTGGGACCATATGAAATCAATGAAGTTCACGATAATGGCACTATCACTTTAGTTATCATCGATGGGTCTGGTTCTCCTTTTCTGGTAAATGGACATCGGCTATGACTCTACCATCATCTGCTTTCAAAAGAATCTTTTTGACAAGAAGTAATGATCCTACTGTTCAGATTTTAGCTGGCTGGGAAGGTAACCCAACAACTTTAGTTCCAAGAAATGGCTGTCTTTCCATCACTGTACATATTGTATATAGTTTTCTTTAAAGATTTGATTGAGTTTTTAGGTTTTTTCTTTCTAGGAAGGTCACTATAAAGAGCTTTGGAGAAAAAAAACTAGAAAAGATGATTGTAATGAATATAATTAGCACTCTTTTCTGTTCCTTATTCAAAACTTCAAATTGCTCGTGTCTCACTTTGAAGAATCCATCAAATATAAACCTTGTTTTACACAGGAGATGAATATGTCATGTTTCACGACAAAAAGTCAGGCAACTGCACTAAAAGAATGTGCAACTATAGTAAATAGAAAATGAATGCATGGCACTAATAAACCATCCAATACTTCGATCACTGAATAAACCTACCCATAAAAAATAAAATGAATTTAGTTGATGACTAATCAATCCTAGATTCGCTAAAACAAAAATGTCCACGGGAGGTATCCAATTACTTAACTAGATGGTTTAAATTTGAACATCATCGTTGTTGTTCATTCAAACGTAACAATTTTCATTCCCTTTGTTGCGATTGTTGTTCCCTTTGCTGGTAGTATCGTTCATTTGAACGTAGCAACTGTTGTTCCCTTGTTGCGATTGTTGTTCCCTTTGCAGGTAGTGTCGTTCATTTGAACTTAGCAACTATTGGTCCCTTTGTTGCGGTCGTTGTTCCCTTTGTGGGTAGTATCGTTCATTTGAACGTAACAACTGTTGTTCCCTTTGTTGTGATTGTTGTTCCCTTTTGCGAATCGTATCGTTCATTCGAATGTAACAAATATCGTTCCATTTGTCGTGATTGTCGTTCCTTTTTTCGGGTAGCACTGTTCATTTGAAAGAAACAACTATTGTTCCTTTTTGCGGTTGTTCCTGTTGTTGTTCCCTTCCTTTGAAAGTAACAATTTTTCACCAACAACACGTCCTTCTGATACGTTTAACCACTCCTTTGGGTATGAACTTCACTAACTAATTTTCAACAACATTACTGCTAATCATCATGGTAACGATTTATCATTTTCTTTTTGAGGAATATCTAGCATACTTTATCAAATTGTTCATGGATTGATTTTTCCAAATTGTCTGAATATTGTTCATAATCCTTAACCACCATAATTCGTTTCTTTACCCTATATATATACATATACTTGAATGATAATTTTCCTTCACATCATAATAAGGAATCTAAGGCACATTTTTACTTGGCAGTCTTACACTTCTTACGCCATCCAACACTCTTAAGGAGTAGATGAGCCTACCTTAAAAAAAAAAGGGAAATAATAATAAATATAAATAAAGAAAATAACCTTCTATCAAAAAGGATAGGGGGTCTCATCATGAGCCAACCTACCATGATCATAAGAGATTAACATAAGTGGCATTCCCACCAGAGAAATGGCCTTTGGTATTTAGTGTCAAAGGACAAGAGGTATTATCACGAGTCAGCTTGTTCACTTAGGTTATGATATAGTGAGTGGCATTGTCGTTATCTGGATACCAAACCAGGATAGTGGCCTTTTTGGGAAAAGACGGTTCAAACTATTTATTGAGGATACTGGCTCATCTATGGGTTAAAAGGAAACCCTGTCGAGGCTATGGATGCCTACTGGCAGTAGTGGCTCTGCCTGTGGTATGGAAGTTTATTTTTTATATACACTAAGTTTTTTTTTGTGTTCCTAGACTTCCTTTCTTAAAAAAGAGGCTATCATTCTGGTTATATCCAACACAATGGAAAGTAACAAAGTTATGGCACATGGCATATTTATAAAACATGAACAAATTTAGACTACTCAGAATATTCTTCCTTAAACATATTTGAACATTGGTATTTGAACTTGTACTTCCCACAAAAGGTGTGATTATCGATCATGATTAACATTAAAGTGATTTGAAATTTATTTATGGTCATTCTCTCGGCGGTGGCGTAATACTAATTATCCCTCACTTGACTGACTGCCATCATTATGCTCACACATATCGACGGTTGAGGTCGACCTTTTCATTTATCAGGGGGCGGATATTCCACACATTTATTGATAGACCATAATGATTACAATTAATGGGAAAATTCGTATTTCTATATACCATTGTTGTTATGTAATTTTTACCATTTTTAGTAATATTTTCTCGCAGGTTGGTCTAACTAAGTTTGCAGTTGGGAATGATAGTTGTGCTAACTTTTTTACAGAAGACATGGGTGGCTGAAGAATCTACCACGAGCCCACATTGTTGCAAGTAACTGACCAAGCAAGGGGAATTATACACCGTCTGCGGTGGACAAAATACTTCAACAAATTGCAGGGATTCGACATAAATGTTGCGCTAGAATTTTTCCAAAACTTATGACAGGGAGTCTTAGTAATTCGATACATACAAATTCCAGTTATTGATGCAATTATAGCTGAGGTAACATGCCTCCGAAATGAAGGAACATAGTGGACCGAGAAATACACAACACTCAAGGAGGCTATGGAGTCCTTTGCGGAACCAGGAGAAGAATTCAACAAAAAGGGGAAAGGACTCAACCCCACTGCTCTTAGAAAACCATGGAGGGATCTAGAAGGTGTGATACAAATATATATCACATGCGACAAGTGATACGATGTGGTGAGACCTTGCCACCTCAAGCTACTGGCAACACTAAAACAAAGGTCATTGATAAATTTACCATTATTTTTGAATGCCATGCTGCATGAAGTCGCCGGAAGGACCCATAAGGCCAAAGACCATGCCAATGTAATTAGTCACCATGGTTTAGTAAAATTGATAGTAAACAGGGCCTTAAACGATACACAAATAACTTGGGGAGACTTAATTGAGCTTGACAGGTCCCTACAAATTGAGCAACCTGAAGTCCACCATTAAATTCCACCATAGGGAATTGAGGCAGCCCAAACAAAAGGAGATAATGCCCAAATTGAAATTCCAGTACCCCAACCTAAAATGGAAGAAGAACCCATTTAGTTGGCAGAAACGTAGATCATAGAGGCAGGAACATCAAAGAAGAAGAGATAGAGAAAAATATTTGTTCTTGAAACCTCCACTATGAAAAGAAGAAGGGGTAAAAAGATAGTACAACCTGAAAACACTCAGGAAACTGTACAGACATAACAACCATCACATGAAACCCCTGCAGAACAATAGGATGATTTATTCATAAATTATGAAGAAGAGATGGCCCAAGTATTGGGAAATTTAGGGATATCACTTACTCAAAATACATATAGGTCTGGAGAACCCCAAACTCCAATTTCTTCTCATTCAAACCTTGTCTTTGATCTTCCTGATATGGAGATGCCATCTCCTGAAGGACAGAACAGTCAGAACACTACTTTGATGAGAACGATCCTTTAGAACAACTAGAGCACCCAGAAGATACAGGGAAGTAGTTACCAGTTTATCAAGGTGGGGAATACCTTGAAATTCCCCATAGACAGGAAGATACAACAGGAAAAGGCAATAAAAAAATAAGAAAATTAAAACATGAAAACAAGATATTGAGGAAAAGGGTTAAGAAAATAAAAGTTTTAAAACAAAAAGTTGGAAAATTTAAAGAAACAATTAGACAACTCAGGAAGCAGCTGGAACAAGCATATAGAGCCTATGAGAAGAACAAATCTAAGAGGGCTAGATTACAGGGAATAAATCCACTTCTCGGAAGGACAGTTCACACCAATTATGTTGGAACACAAACATAATTCCATGCTCCTTTGGAAAAAATTGAAATAGAAACTCAGACAGAGGCTCCAACAACAATAGAAACAACTGTTCAGACTGAGGAAGTATTTCACTCTCCTGAACAGGATGTCATTATTAAAAGGTTGGAATCAAAACTAGAACAATCCCAACAAACCCTAAGTCAATGCAGAAGTGAAATGGTAACAATGTCAGAACATCAAAAAGGTGTCAGACAACTTCGAGCCATGTTAGAAACTGAGAATGAGACTTTTGATGAGCTCATCAGAGATAAAGAAAAGGTGAAGAAGGTACAGGGCCAACTTGATGGAGCTTTGGAGAAAATCTGTTAAGAACCAAACATCAATATAGCATAGAAAAACCTCAGGAAAAGTACTCAACGCCTTGAAAAAGAGATAATTTCAGATAATAAGCCTCTTCGAGGGGGCAACCTCCTTTT
>JASDQU010505236.1:0-12271 GCA_032191745.1 Picea mariana | reverse complement strand
TATTTTGTAGTTCATTTATGTCCCTACGCATTTCTTCACCTTCATCAAGAGTCCAAGTAGGATTTTCTGGAGGCTTATTTGGTGTAGAATTTCCCTTTTTGGGTGGCATGTTGGCCAAGTATCACTTTTGAACCTTGATTTTGAGGTGGTTCTGCTAGACAATATTTCTTCTGTTCTATCTCCCAAGTTTTGGCCCTTCTGGGTATGAAACTTTCTTTTAGGTAGTTCTATGATATTTCTTCTCTGCAATGCCACAGGTCTGATCAAAATTGGATGTGCCAAGAGGAATTTACAGTAACTTCCTCACAACTTGCCGATTTTTGGCCTTTCCAGGAGATCTCACTTGTATAGAATGCCCCGCACAAAATAATTGATATAAAATTCTGAAACTAGCACCCAAAATACTGCAGACTGTCCAAGATCCAATGCAACCAGTCCCACTCAATTTGGATACTCTAGCAAGAAGTTATGCTTGTTTTACCCGGAACACCTTCTTGAAGCTAGTCAATAGGACTAGTCAGATACCCTATCTTACACAAGGTGTATCTACAAATTTAAGATGACCCAGAAGCTGAAATTTTTACCACAAGTACCTTACTAATTTCTGTAAATGTCCTCTGGAGGACAGGGTCTGAAACATTACAGAAAATTGTTTATAGCGAAAATTCCACAATGACTCATTTCAGGATGATTCCAGAACCCTATCTTGTACAAGCTGTATCTCTGAAAGTATAAGGAATCATGAGCTGAATTTTGAACCCAACGTACCATGATTCGTCTACTAAATACTCTCCAAGCGGTTCCTTCTGAAACGTTGTAGAAAAAAATTTATAGCAAAAATTCCACGGTGTCTCAGCTGTAGCAGCGAAACCCCAAGACCTTGAGCTCTGATACCATATGTTAAGAACCAAACATCAATATAGCATAGGAAAACCTCAGGAAAAGCACTCAACGCCTTGAAAAAGAGATAATTTCAGATAATAAGCCTCTTCGAGGGGGCAACCTCCTTTTACCCCACTTAAATGTTCAAGTACAAGATGATTCAAAATGAAAATGTCTCCTTGGTATATATAGGAGACTAGGAGGAATAATCACAAATAATGGCCTAAAGGCGACATAATTAAAATAACATTACTAATCTAAATTACAACTAATGGCCTAAAGCCGACATAAATAAAATAGCATTACTAATCTAATATGTCCCAATTAAGGGGTAATGAGCCAATATTAGGGCTTAACAAAATCAAAGAATTTTTCTCTGTTTATTCTGATATTGTAGCTTGCAAGGCCCTTGCTACTAACTATGCCCTGTTTCTATTAGAACGTTATTTTTTACTAAAAGTAAAAGCTATTAGAGCAGATACACCTTCTGAGTTCACCACTGTTTCTAATTTTGTTTCATGTTTTAAAGAACAAGAGGATGGAGTACAATACTTTTTGTGTGAACTATATCTTCACAGCTTCATCCTAGGAGAAAACACAAAAGAGAACCCCAATCCCTTCACTGGGGACATACAGTTTCAAGCATTCTTGCATTTTTCCAAAAACCAAACCAGGTGGGCTAAAACACATAAGGTCTTCATGAGAAGGGAGAATGGACTAGACCTATGGATCAGAGGGGAACCTCCTAAATCCTTTGATACCATTATGCAGCATGGAGCATTCATGAAGAGGGAGAAGGTTGTGGAATCTTTATTCCCTATCCATAGACATGTTGTACATTCAGGCCTACAGTATTTTACAGAGATTAAAGAAGAAGCCCTTTCTGCTGCCAAATTAAGATGGGATGTCTCTTCAAATGAAATTAAGAACAGGGAACCATTTGGTTTTAGAAATTTTCACGCATCCACTTTTAGTTTAGAGAGGTATGCCAAAATGATCATGGATGAAGGGCCTTCCTGGACCTTTCGAAGACCTAGAGAAGAGACCTCTCCTCCCTTCAGTATCACTGCTTTACATGTAAACTCTCTTGTTGCATGAGGACATGCAAAAGGTTAAGTTGGGGGGTAAGTTGAGTTGAGAAAAAAGGTACAAATATTCTCTTTATTACTATGGTTTGTGATATATTCTTTGTTGACTTTTCGATTAATTTGAAGTAATTAGGAAAGAAAATGGTTAGAAAGTCTTTTAGAAATATTATTGAATGATATTAGATATTTTCTGAATTTTGGTTTGAATTGTTTTGATTTTATTGCATAAATGGACAATTGTTGTTGACTCAAGATAGTTAAGAAGATAATGAAGATGCACAGGCCATTGAAGATCGAAGAAATCATGCACAAAATAGTTTAAAGGAAGATTGACTCTTTATCTTGTAATATTCATAAATAGTAAAATAAATCCTAAGGATCTCTCAATCCTTAGGATAACTTAATTTACTTATTTCATTGTAATATATAAAGGATAGTGAACAAGAGAAAGGAAACCAAGGATTATAACCAAACATTCATATATCTTAATTGTTGACATTCTGTACAACAATCCATTGTAAATGATTTATCAGTTATGGAATTAATTGAAGCTTCAATAGTTTTGAGCATTTTTGCATACTGATTTTTTAGTAGCAGTATCTTCTAAAGACCGTGGGCCCAGTTGGAAGGAGTTACTGTCTCACCTGTAATCCTATCAATTTTGTTTTAGTTCTGTGATTTGAATTTCCTTGCAACAATTAAGATAAATTTGTGAGTGTGTTGATTCTTTTATGAATTGGTTATGTTGTTCATTTGCAGAGAATAGATGTTTCATTTGAAAATTATCGGTTGTTGTTCCATTTCCAATTGTTGTTAGTTTATTGTTTGTGAATTCCTTTCATTTTCACATTTGTTGTTCCTTCTTAAATATTCAGTAGCTTGTTGTTTCCTTCCAGTAGGTTAAGTAATCATTGAGAGATTGATTCATTAAGTGTTTTTTGCAGATTAATTTCATGTTTCTTAGATAAATGAATTCAGTAAGTTGATTGATTCTTTGATTCGTGGTGTATTATTATTCAGATTATGATTATGTTGAGTGAGTTAATGGTTTGATAATTTTTTAATGAATGAGTGAACAACTTGATTATTACATTAATTTAGATAGACTCAGATTTTCTTTAGCTGAATTATCTACACTATTTAAACCTCTACGACTATCTGCATAGACTTTGCTGACATTATTGAAAGAGAAGACAAATCCTCGGTTGATAAATTAATGTCAAACTAAGGTTGTTTTTAGGACATATTTAGAGCCCAACACTAGCTACACAAAAAACGGAAAAATATTTTACCATTGATAGCCACCGCCCAAACAAAACAGAAGCTTGTATAAAAAGAGGGCTCTGACCATAGTACACTTGATCTCCACCTAAAAAACATAGATCTCCATTGATCCCTCCTCGGTGATAATGTCTTCCATCATATCCAACAAGGATATTTTTTTCCCAATCCATCAACCCAAGCCTTGTGAGCCTTATTAGTGAAACAGACTCAAACCAATATAGAAATATAAATTTTTTTTTTACCTTAATGAAGGTATGTCAGTCATGAGTTTTTACCCCACCAAATTTGCCTTTCTTTGTTAAGATATTATTTATGTTTGAAGTAAATCCCTTGAGAAATTTAATTTTCCTAATGACCTTTTTTACAACATTTCTTTTTTTCTCTGTAATTACAATTGAAGACTATCTCGATGTCCATCGCTATTTGAATTAATCACATTTTTCATTGCATGATTGGCTTCCTGAATGTCACTACAAAATTTGCCATTTTTTTCTTTGTCACTCCTTCCATCTAGGTTTCTCCATGATGCTCTATTACATTCTTCCCGATATGCATTGTATCAAACAAATGAGTTACTTGTAGGTTCTCATAGTAGGGAAATATACTAAATTGTATAGGGTATGTTTTCATTCCTCTTGGAAGCCCATTAATGCCTTGACGAAATTTATGAAAAATAAATGAGATTGCAACAATAATTGTTAGATACAGTAAACAAATTTCAATACAAATTATAATTGTAAAACAATAATATATATGATACACAGACTAAATGCTTACCTTGACAGTTTATATTATAATCCAACTTCCATAGGTGAGGTGTCATTAATTGTAGTTTTATTCCATTATTTTATTTGAAATTGGAAATATGTTTTTCTATAGTTCGATACCTATGGTTGTTAGGGAGGAAGTGCCTATACTCACCAAACACCTCATTTCCTAAACTTATTGAATGAAAAGATTTCATCCTAGTACCACATACTGGACATGCAAATTTACCCTTGGTTTGTAGGCATACAACATATGGATTAATGTCAGTATCAATTATATACCAAGGAATTATTTTTAAAAAATGCATGCTATTTTCAAAAGTATATATACTATTAAAGTGCATTAGTACATTACATACCACAAAAATGTGTTAGCCCTGACACATCCTGAATTGTACATGTAAGTATTCCATAGAATTGAAAATGTTTTTGCCCTATTGGTCTAGAGTTGTCATACATAGTGATGCCAACCCATAACTTTAGTATCTTGTCGATAAGAGGATCAATATAACTTGGTACTTACCTAATTTATTGAAAATACACATCATTACTACTTTGTATATATGTAGATATAAGAAGTTATGCAACAAACAAGACAAATTAAATGTCGTGTTCTAAATATTATTGTAAACAAATACCTGGAACAATCATTGCCAACATTGTGTGCTCCGTCTTTATTGAAATCGAAGGAGGAAGGTTATTGTTTATAACAAAAATAGGCCACACTAAGTAAATATACATGATCTCACCAAATGGATTGACACAATCAACTGTCAATGAAAGCCTAACATTATGAGTTCTTTAAAAATTGGCCATCTTTCTTCGATGTTCATAAATGCAGAACCATCTGTAGGAATTCGAGGAACACCATCTTCACTTCTGTTCTGTGCATGGTAATCCATAAATTGTGCTATTCTTTGACACCTACGAAATCGATTCAAACATGGAATTATGGGAATATGATGAAGAACCTTGTGAGGCACATGTTGTGTTACTTGATCGGTTTGATATCCACTGATTTGAAAATATGGGAATTTTGTTTCTAATGCGTATTGTCCATAATAAATAATATGATCATTAGGACATTCATCAATAACTTAGTACTCCATTCCAACATCTTTCATAATGGTATATAATTATTGGTATGTGCGAGGTAAAGTATTTGATGATGGTAGGAGAAATTCAGCTAACAATGTACAATGAAAAATATAACTAGTTAATGTAAAGAATATTAATATTAAATATTGCATCCTTATAATTTACACACTAATTAATAACACTAAGAATAGAGAAACATAACAAAAATAGAACTTTTATGTAAATGTGAATAATTTTATTACATACCTTAGGATCTAGGTGGGACAAATGTTTGACAAACCATTCAATACCTTCAAGTTCACCACCAACAATATAGAAGAGAGAATATTTGTCCTTGAGCCTTTGTAAAGGGGTTTTTGCGACTTCTCAATCAGACATACATCATGAATATCATCAAAATTGTCATCCATTGGAGCAAAGGTGTCCTGGATCAATATATTTATACCAATATTCTTAATTATACCATTATCGGTGTCATCTTCTTCCATAGGACTAACTTGATCTCCAATATTTGCTCCATCTTCCTAATTTTGTACAACAATATTTCTATTACTACTTGGCACATTCCCAAGATCACACTTAGGACACCCTTTCTTTATAATTACAATCAATCAAATGATATTAGTGCATGTAATGAATGTTGAAAGGATAGAAAGTTCTACAAACACAATCAATCAAAAAACATTTAATGAGTACTAAGTTACCAAGGGATGATATTCATACCCCCCATCAACATGTCCAAACTATCTACAATACCTTTTGGTTGTTGTTATTAAAAGTCTTCTTCTATTAAATCCCATGCGTTGATTGCAAGGGAAATAACATTTCCTATCACTCTTTGCTTCCAATGCCGCAAATAACCTTTGAAGCGTCCTACATTTTCCTCTAGAGTAATATTATATGGCATTGTAATTAATTGTTACAACAAAATCCAATGAAGTAATATATGTACAATATATGATCTATATTCTACCATTTTCACAAATATAAATGCATTTCTATAGGCCAAAAAACATAATACACATAATAGATAGGAAGAGGAGCTATGACCCCATGTGAGAGGAATTAATGGAAAGGGAAACAATTATATTGTTTCCGTTTTGTCAAAAATTTGGGCAACACCCTTCCAAGGACCAACATTTGTAAACATTTTTGTTAAATGCTTGGCATGCATCCTCCAACCTTTGGCACTAAGTAAAATTCCAATATTGTTGAAATTAGGGAAAGGGAAAAAACTTGAGATATCACCCTAGTATACAGTCTTTAGGGTTTACAACATATCCAAATTCTTGTAACTTGTAACATGTAAATTACCAACTACATGCATGGATTTTTCTTGGCAGGGCGTTCATTTTTCATCATGCCATGTTTTCAAGATTTGTTATGCATTTTTCCCTTTATGCATTATTATCCATGTACAAGGCAATTTTTATCCTCTATGCAAAGAAGAGGGTTTTTATTTTGAAAATGAACAACTAAATGTATTACAATATGTAAAATAATAAAATAAAACTCCACAATTTGAATCACTCAATTTGGAGGTCATATAAGTCCTCGACATTCATTTTATAGAAAGGCAATTTTACCCTCCATTTTATAAAAAGTCTTCAATCTTGGTTCAAGGTAGAAGTTCTATTTCATTTGAAACTACACTTAGGGTGACACAGGTATATTTATAATGTTATTATATTCACCCCAAATTTATTATAACTAAATTTCAAGCTATATAGAAGCATGGGTGTGCATTTCCATTAGTTCACTTTCTACTATTTTGGTGTTTCAATTTACAAGACAAATTTTTTCCTTTTTATAGAGAAGCCACATTTATGTTTGAAAATGAAAATAAAAATATGTACATGGTGTAAATTATATAATACACCCTCAACAACTTGAATTACTCAAATTGGAGGTGTTTTAAGACATGGACATGCATTTTTGTGAAGCATGGCATGCATTCATTACGTGTGAGTGTGAATTTTTAGATTTATAGACTATAAGAAGCTTTAATTAGGGTTTTATGCAACAACATAAACCCAATTAATCCTTTCATTATTTTCCAAATGGTTTGCATGAAAAATCAGTAATGGAAACAATGAGGATTGGATGGGTGAGAAATTGTAACATACCCATCCTACAATAAGGCATAAAATATGTTATGCCTTAGGCTTTCATTTTATAGGATATGGTGGGAATTTTCAAACAAAAGCCTTCTCTTGTGTATAAAGGGAAAAAATTGCCTTGTAAAACAAAGAGGTCAAATTGTTAAATTTGGTTTTGTTGAAACACACACCAAACTAAGGGAAATGCATGCCCAATGGTGAAATTGGTAAATATTATATCATGGATATATAGGATTATGAAACATCCATTCCTTCAAATAAATTATTCACGCCCCATGGTGATAAATGCATGCCCTCAAAATGAAAAACTCCATAAAATTAATGCATGAAAACAAGGCAGATGACAAATGCATGCCCTAGGAAGAAAAATGCATGCCTTGTGTTGGTAATTGTATGTTGACCTTAAGAAATTACATGAAAACAAGGCGTTGAGGAAAATGCACACCCTATAAGGAAAACTACACGTCTCAAGTTGAAATTGCACATTGAGGGCATGGGATTGCATGTTTACATAGTAAGGAGGAATATGCACACCTTGTTAATGACAAATGCACTCCTGCACTATAAAAATGCATGCCATAGACATGTTATGCAAACCTATGCTCTCCTAAACCGTAAAGTCTTTTTCCTTAGCCCATTTGAATGGATTGCATAGGAATTTGAATGAAAATGGATGTTGATCCATTGTGTATGTTTGATGCTACTATGGCATATCTTCTAAGAACCCTGAATCCATGTAGAAGTTTTGTAGAAGTGTTATTTGTAATAAATAATATATTTTCTGTAAAGATTATTTTACTTTTCTTATAAAAAATGCTTTATAAAAAAATATACCAATATAACCCTAAATCATTTATAAAAAATCAGTTTCCTGCCAAGTGTTTCCTCAACATGAGCATGCATTCCACGAATTCCATTCCTCAACATAAATTCTTGTTAGCGTGCATTAAAAAAAAAATCATTTCAACTTTGAACTCGTAAAACCATGGCCGCAATTGAAATAGGGGCGTCCTCTACCAAGGGTACAACAATTGAAACAGGCGGTTCCTAGGAAGAAAATTTCACTGTCAACAAATTCCAGGAGTGTACTGAAGCATGGAGAGACATAACAAATTATCCAAAAGGTATGTTAAATATCCTGAGAAGAGCATAGGTTTTTGACTTTATGTTTGGACGCTTCCATTTTGAAAATGATGAGATAAATATGGCCATAGATAATTATGATAAAATAACTATGGAATTGAAACTATTTGGCAAGAGCATTTACTTAGACACTAATTTTATTGCAAGAGAAACAAAAATTCCACATAGAGGGGGAGCAAGATTTAACTCCAAAAAAAAACCCAAGATAGAAAAGATGGAGATGGCCAGTAAAATATGGGGGAAAAAGGTATATGTTCCCAGGAACGATTTAAGAAAGATAGATGTTCCCCAAGGACTATACAAGTCTTTGATTCAAATTATCCTTAGGACAATTATGAATCATCATGAGACCAATATTTCCGGTGATTGCATGAAGCTAGTCGTTTATTGGGATGAAGACAGGGTCATAGATGTCCCTCATCTATTGGCTAAAAAATTACATCATGCCCTTGAAGAAAGTAAAAAAAAAGAATATTAAGTTCAGTTTCCTAGGAGCATTGCAAAAAAATGTTAATTTATATCAACCAAGTGACCAAACAAGCCCTCTTAAAACCTACATTAGGAGAACAAAAACAAAGAAACCCATTGAGGAAGTACATGAACAGACTGCAATTGATGGTGTGGAAATCATTTTTGATAGAGTTTCCAACGATGAATTTAATGCTGTCATAACTTTATGAGACCTACATGAATCTATGAATGAACTCGAGGAGTAGGGAGGTATGGACCATTATATGGAAACAAGAAATGATGATATTTGTGTTACTTTAGAAACTATAATTGATAGAATTCCTCTTAAAATGGAATTAGTTGAGTATAATGTCCCTGTTATGGGCACTGAATCTACCTCTCCAAGTTCAAATGTAAACAATCCAACATATATTTTTATAACAAATTCTTTTTTGGGGCATTGGATAAAATGATGCATTACATATAGCTTCTTGAAATGGAGGATTCTTCCTCTATATACACTTGGAAGGAGAAGTGTGAAATGAAACACTTCGTTAATATGGAATGCTCGAAGAAAATTAGAAATCCATAAAATGCAATTTCAAGGAAAATACAAGAATCAAGAAGCAAAATACAGGGAAAAGATCGTATTATAGCTAGATTACAAAGTGAGGTACCCCTTGTTATAGAGGAATATTATAGGGAGATTGATGATACCTTGGAAAAGTACATAATGTCATTGGCTACATATACAAAAACATTTCAAATATTGAAGAACAATTGAAAAGAAGACCAAAAGTTTTGAAAATAACTCCATTGAATACTGCAAGTAATCCATAGGTGGATGAATTAACAAATAGTTTGAAGGAGAAAGAGAGACTTATTCAAATTTTTAAAGATTAATTTGAAAATACAGTGATACAACTACATCAAAAGCATAATTCAAAGTTTGAACAATATAATAATGAATTGGACAATTTGAAGAAATAAAATTGTAACCAAGATAATAAGTTGAATTAGAAAAAGATGGCACTTCTCAAAGAAAATGGTAAGATTAGAGAACTTAAAATGGAAATACAAACGCTTACTAAATAAGGTGGCAATGGCAAGGAAGCAAGTAAAAGTAACGATATGGATAAGGGAAAAGGTAAAAGTAAGGGAAGTGCAGAAAAAGAGAAGATTACAAAACTTGAAAAGGAAATAGAAAGTCATAGCAAAGAAGGTGGAAAAAATCAGGATAAAGGTAAAATACAGGGTATGGGCAAGGGTAAATATATAAGAGAGGGCAGACCAACAAAAAAAATTCTTTCAAAACACTTGGAAAAGTCCATAGAAGGAAAAGAGAAAATGTATTAGGAAGCTAAAGTATTAAGTAGTTCTCTAGCTGATCTCTATTCCCCATCACCAATGGTGGAATAATTGAAGATGACGATAACTGAGAGAGNATCCAATGAGAAATGAACAATAGTATAAGAGTTACACCAATACAACACAATACACCATGCACAATATATGAGAAATAATCAATATTTATTGTTCAAGGGAAGTAATGACTTCCAAAGGTAGCTACAACTTCCAAATGTAAAGGGAGGGATAAACCTCCAAGAGGAAGATACAATCCTCCAATATCAAGAGAGGGTTTAACTCTCCATCCTTGTCCCTTCCTTCCACCCATGAATGTATGAGAGATAATAAAACTTTACATTAAATCATCACCATCAGCCAACCATCACATAGAACCTGATAATGCTTCCCGAGACTTCTTCAATTTCTACAATTATTCAATTCTTGGAATACTTTGATCCTATGTATAATATTATTCAATGTATTCTCTGAAACTTCTCCAAGTTTCACTCCTTGAATCCTCCCCAAAAGAAGTTATAGAGAGAATGGTAGACCTTGTTCAATTCTGGTTTATCCAGGAGACCAAACTTGTACAGAATGCCCCATGCTCAATATTTAACATCAGATTCTGAAACTCTCACACAACAAACTATAGTCCATACTCTTTCCAATACAGTTTTTCCCACTTCATTTGGATTCTCTATGAAGAATTTATGACTGTTTTACCTGGAACACTTTTTTATTTACTAGCTTCAGGACTGGTCAAAAGGTCCTATCTTCCATAGAGTGTATCTCCATAATTATAGTGAATCAAGAGATGAAACTTCTACCACAGGTACCTTGATATGTATTCTCAATACCATAGCAATTTCACCATCTAAATCGTTCTAGAAAAAAACGTTATAGCAAAAATGGTAAGATGACCTGAAAATAACATACCTTAGAACACATCACCAAAAGACTTTATGTTATTTTCAGGTCATCTTACCATTTTTGCTATAACTTTTTAACATTAGGGCCGACCTGACACTTTTTTATTTTGTAATTCTGCTCTTTAATTATCTTCAGGGCCTACATGTACTTCCTTCTTCAATTCACTTTGTCATCTTCAAAAATTCATTTCTCCTCAACCATGAGGATCCACATGATGTGCCACATACCACTGGTAACAAAATTATGTATACTATCCATCCATGGGTGTTGTATCTGCATGTACATTGTCCTTCATGTCCAAATTCCTTCATCAATCTTACGGTCCAAAACCCATGACTAGGGTTGACATCAATGACAACAACCAATCTTGCAACATAAACAAATTGAAATCCCAAATTGTTGATTTGCAACATAAATTACAGAGAACACCAATGATTGAGGTGGTGCCAATTTTGTCAGTTGCACTGGAAAAATAATATTTGAGGGAACAAGAGCTTCAGAATGAAGTACAAAAACTTAGGGGTCAATTGGCTGAAGTTTGAAAACTGAAAATAGAAAATGAACAACTTGAAAAGAATCAAAAGGCCAATTACGAGAGGTATAATAAGAATACAGATTTGATGAAAAAGCAAGAAAAAGAAAAAGAAATATTGCAAGAGAGATTGCAAAATTATGCAAAGAAAACTAAAGATCTAGAGAAACAATTACAACATGTGTCTAATACAGCTATAGAACAATCAAAAGCCACTACAACGACAAAGAGAGGATTTGAAAATTTTTCTTCATCTCCAGAGCAGGGCTTGCAGAAACCTCCCAAGCATCCTAGGGTAGTTACAAAACAACATTGGTTTATATACCATCTACTCCATGTAATTACATTTAAAGATGTAATATATATCATTATTCTGACAAGTTATTAACAATGCATTTTATTTTATGCAGTTAATGGCATGTATGAGTGTGTATAGTTATTGACATGTATGAATGTGTATAGTCACATATCAATGCCTATAATACTTTAAAAATTACTTGAGATTGAGTTATACACATATACACCACCATTCTCATCTTGTTTGCAAGATGTTTCAGTAAAACATAAGTAGTTTCCTGTACTTGACATTTTGATATAACAATGGTAGTTGCATATATTTATCATTGTTTT
>JASDQU010505234.1:105033-122157 GCA_032191745.1 Picea mariana | reverse complement strand
TCTAGAGTATCCTCCTCCTCTAGAAATTCCCTTGCATATCAAAAATCCAGAACCTCTGCCTTGTATTCCAAAAGGAGAACTAAAACACTCTGCCCACAATCCTAATGCTAGAGATTCCCATAACTATTCGATTGTTGAAGATTTGGGTCAAACCCCTTGTGCGATGTCATCTTTGGAGGTGCTCTATATGTGTCCTTCACATAGGAGCTCCTTTTTATCCGCTTTAGGAGATCTAGACCCATGTGGCTCGAAGGTTATTAAGTTCGATGTCACAAATGTTAGGCCTCACTTACCTTACCACATGGGCTTTGAAATCCATGTGGAGTACACGAAAATTACCATCAAACACACTGTAATTGATGAAGGTGTTGTGACATGTGTGATGTCCCTAACCTATTGGAAAGCCATTGGCTTTCTGACTCTATCCCAATCTATGACTATGTTGACAGCTTTTGATTGGCATTCGTTTCGACTCCATGATATTGTTCCCACTTTTTTGGTCTAGTTAGGTGGAAAGATAGTGGAGGTTGATGTCGAAGTGGATGATGTGCCTCTTGACTATAATTTACTACTAGGGTGTAATTTGAATTATGCCATGACAAAAGTCATGTCGTCCATTTTCCGCACTTTGTGTTTTCCTCATGAAGGGAAAATAGTGATGATTGATCAATTATCCTTTATGCACTCTAGTCCTAATGCATCAGTTGGACCTTTGATTCCTATGATCGACAATTATCAGTAGGAAACTGAGGATGTTGGTGTCAAAATGTATTCCTCTCTCATGGGTAGCTTTGATTTTTTGGCACAAATTCATCAAATTCGTGCCATTTCCAATGAGTCTTTATCATTGATGAGGTTCATTTCTTTCCATACTTCCTATTTCAATGACCCTTGGAACCTACCTTCCCCAACTATGTCATACGAAGTTCAGTCACACATTGGGATGGAAATGCCACTGTCAATGACATATATTGTGTATTAGTATATTCTTGACACTATTGCTGACTTGGATCCTTTCACATCGCATAAGGACGAGGAGGATCCATTTCTAAATCCCATATGGGTCGTCCAATATTCTTGTCTGCATGATTTCCTCAAAGATACTTTACCCTCATATGAATCCATCTTAGAGGCCATGTATAGTCTTTATAGGGATTGGGACGATATAGATCATCACTCCTATTTCCTCCCAGATCTTGTTAGGATCGAATAGGATGAATTTAGATCTACCTTGAGTGAGATGGTCGGTCACGTTTTGGTTCCACTAGATACGTATGGTATTTATGATGAAGGAAAGATGGAGAATATTTATCCTACCATCATGATCAACATCTCTTGAGTTCCTGGAACAATTGATAATGCATATATTGGTGCAGATTATTCACTTGGATAAATTTAGATCTACATCGATCTCTTCAAAAAAATTTGTGATGTATTCTCTTGGTCGTACGAAGAGATTCCATGGATTGACCCCAACATTTTAGAACATGATATTAAGACTTATTCGGATGCTAGAGCTGTTCAACAAAATCTTAGAGGTGTTAATCCTAGGAAGGCCCATGCTATTAAGGAAGAGGTAGAGAAGCTACTTAATGTTGGTTTCATATACCTAATTCCCTTGACTAAATGGGTGTCCAACCCCATTCCTGTGAATAAAAAAAAATAAACCATCCATGTATGTATGGAGTTTTGAGACCTGAACAAGGCTTGTCCTAAAGATAACTTCCCGACTCCTTTCATTGACCAGAATCTTGATGAGTGCGTACGAAGCGAAATATTTTCTTTTATGGATGGATTTTAAAGGTATAATCAAATTCAAATCAAACCCTAGGATCAACATAAGATGACATTTACTTTTCCTTGGGGTACTTTTTCATACCAGAAAATGATTTTCGGCCTTAAAAACGTCGGAGAAACCTTCCAACATGCCATGACATTTTATTTCACGATCTAAAGCATATTTTTGAATCTTACCTTGATGATCATGTTTCTCACTCTCGCAAGAGAGTAGATCACTCCACTCACCTTCGATTAGTATTTTTGATATGTTGTTAATATCACATTCGATTGAACCCTCATAAGTGCATATTCTGTGTTAGGTATGGATATCTTTTACGATTATTAGTATCTGAGCATGGGATCATGGTAGATCCTATGAAGGTTGAGGAAATACTTCAATTTCGTTCCCCGCGCAACATTCGACAACTTAAAGGTTTAGAGGGGAAGTATAATTTCTTGCGTCGGTTCATAGTGAACTATGCCAATTTAACTAAGGGTTTCATACATATTTTGAAGAAGGATACTTCGTTTATATGGGATGATTGAGCCCATGAATCCTTCGATGCTATTAATAAAGATTTGGTATTGACACCTTTACTGAAGCCTCCAAACTATATTATATACTATTTGATTTATGTCACTGCATACAAAGGGACGGTTGGTATGGTTCTGGTTCAGGAGGACGATGAGATCCATGAGCACATTTTCTACTATATCAGTCGAAACCTTTCATCTTAGTGGAAGAAATTAATGTTTAGAAAAATAATGGGAAATATTGCCATTGCATGAAAAAAGAATGCTTTAAGGACATTACCATTGGACCAATAATATTGGATGTGGATGGGGTTAAGAGGAAAGATGAAAATACTTTCAAATGGGAAACTTCTCATCCAACTAAATATTGCAACACTCCTGAGTAACCAGAATTTTATTTTATTGAATCATGGTTCCAAAGAAATGCAATCATATTTTGGGAACATCCAGCTTAGTTTTACTTCAGTACACTTTGGGAATTATCTTGATGTTGGATTACTAAGAGGGGGGGTGAATCAATAATGAACAATTGTACCAATTATTAATCCTTTAAACCACAAAGTATAGTCTTTTACTTATTCAACCATGTTCATATATTTATCATCAATATCTTACTGTATCATAAGCATTAACATTCATCAATGCATAATAAACAATAACAAACACATGAACACAATGCACAGTACACCAATATTTACATGGAAACCCAATGCGGGAGAAAACCACATAATTCTTTTCTTATATGTCAAGAATTACATTAAGGAAGCAACAACTTCCAATTCTCTAGCAACAAATAGAAGGAGGCTCCAACTCCCTAGTTTCTCAAGCTACAACCTGAGGGAAGCTCCAACTCCCCAATTCTCTGGCTACAACCAGAATGAGGCTACAACCCCCTATGTTCTCCGGCTACAACAGGAATGTGGCTACAACCACCTATCCTTGCCCCATCCAACCACCCTGAAATATAAATATAATGATGGAACCATTGTCACACTATCACTGTTAGATATACTGTTGTAAACCTATACCAATCCACCTACACCAAACAACCTGTACCATAAAAACTGAAATCAATCTGTACCAATAATCTGTAAACAACATGTACCAATAATCTATGCTAGCATGTATGATGCATAAACCTATACCTCAACGTGTACCATAAACAAGTGCATCAACCATGCACCAAACCTATACAAATAACCTGTCACAAGAACCTGTCCAAACAACCTATCACAACAACATGTCTCATCAATATTATCAACCATATCATATCTACTCACCAAGATCAATCACCAAGACAACTCTTAACCATATCCACAATATCACCAAGATGTGCATCAACCAAGCATATCACAACAACTCATAATCACCACCAAGATCAATATGTGCTTCTAATAATATACCGAGACAAGTATGCTACATCATCCATAAACCATGTGTCAACAATACTACTAACGAGAGACTTCAATCATGTACCACGTATGTACCAATCATGCATCAACTACTCATCAACTATTACTCATGAAGATGTACCAACATCATCAACTATACACCTCATGTATGTGCCAACTCATCAACTACTTGTCTAAAAAATGTACGCAGCATGTACCTCAACCATATACCAAATACATTTACCAATATAAAGATCAAAATTTCTCTATCAATACATCACACTATCCATAACCAAATATCATAAACCATTGCATCAAACCATGTGCCACAACCTATTGTTATACAACCTCTATCTGTAACATACCTTCACCAAAATCACTCATCAATTTCATCATCCAAATATTATTTGTAACTCTGTAATAGACCTGGTGTATATGATCACATACCTTAAAACCTTCCCTAACTTTAACAACAAGACACATCAATATATTATCATGCTTACTCTCCTCATCAATATTTCAATATCTCCCCCTTTGACATCAATGGAAAAGGGTATCTCCCTTTGGGGTTGCTCCCCCTTACTGAAATCTCCTTGGGGATGCTTCCCCTATATACGTTCCTTTGATCTTTATCTATGTTTCTAAGAATTTGATTACTCTCACTCCCTTCATATGAAGTAAAGCATGATCCATGTGCCATCTACAAAACAACAATTTTCTCTCTGAGAAGGGCATACCGATGCTCAGGATGAAGTAAAGCATGGATGCCAATCAAATACACTACATATCCATATTATATAACTATATAAAGTGTAGCCACGAGCAATACAAAGCATATATACATCTCAAAGTCAATCAAAGATATGCAAGCATAGTATGTATCTTCAAGAAGCTAACGATGCCTGTGGCTGGAGATGAGGTCTTCATAGCTCGAGATATAACTTCAAAATATTCAAAAATCAGGTAGGAGTACGATCGGAGTGTAGGACTCACTACTCTGAGGTATTTGAAAATCCTTCAGGAAATACAGGAGGATCTCGATGATCAGGCAGTGTTGGCCCTCGACCAATTTTTTAGGAAACCTTGGTCAGGTTTGGACCACTTTTTGGACTTCGACACATTGATCAAGGAAGGATCCCCTAGGCGGAGCTGAGATCGTGGATCTCATCCATTTTGCGGGCCATGTGGACCCAACAAGGGGTTCTTTAGGGTTTTTGTAATGGTTTATGGGATATTGGCCCATGGGTTCTCCCATGATTAGGCCTTATTGTAAGGGATTGTAAAAGTATAAATAAGTAAGAATGTATAGGAGAATTAGAATTTTTTGGTAGTGAAAAGTGGCTAAGTGCAAGTAGTTTTGGGTTTCTTTGTGCAATAGATGTATATGTGTTAAGGAGTTGTGCTCAGTAGAACATTGGATCTGTTCCTTGACCTAGTTTTGGAAGGAGGATCTGGTGCTCAGTGCACAGATCTCCTGTCCTCTGTGAAGCTCGACTCTTTGGCTTGGTGCACAGGAGTAACGAAATGTAAGAGATTGATGAATAATAAAGAAGACGAAGCAGTTGGTGGATGTATCCCCACACTGGGGTGAACCACGTATATCTTGTGTCTTTGGTTTGATTTGTGTTGTGTTGTTTATGTTTCTTCTTAGTGCTTTTATGTATGATAGATAGATCTATTGATGCTTCGTGATTTACTTGTGTTAAAGATAAATGGATGTTAGACATAACTCAATGTTATGTGCTAAGTGGTTGAAGTACTTAATCCTTATTGTTACTGTGCTGATCTACCTTTAGGCTTTGTTCTGTGATGTTAATAAAGATAATAAACTAATGCATATCTTCTTCTAAGTGTTACTATGATAAATATGATAAGGGAAAGATGATAATCTTATGTGGAAGAGTTACTAATATACCTATTATTATTCATGGAACATCGAATGAAGAGGTATTTGAAGTCATTAAGTTTTTTGGGGACAATGCCTCTTTCCCACTTTTGCTAGGTAAGAGTTGGATTGAGAAAGATAAAATAAGAAGTAAAGTAGAGGAAGAAGCTACAGAAAAGAAAAATTAAGAAGTAAGGGATTTCATAGCTAGGAAAATATATCGACAAATAGAATAACAAGAAGATGAGTCGAAGAAACATAACAAAGTAAGAACGCAAGAGGGAAATAAAGAAAAAGAAATAGTTGTCAAGGTTGAAAGGATGTAGGAAGGCTTGAAGCACCTATCTATGCAAGAAACAAGAATACCCACCCAAGAAGTATCAAGAGAAGGGATATTAAATTCAAAACCTTTGAGGTCACATCAAGAATGCGAAGTTACTATGATAGAGGAAGTTAAAAATAAAAATGGAAAGAGGATTCCATAAACAATTAGAGAGACTCAGATCACACGGAAGAAGGAAAGGAAGCTCAATAAGAAGAAATCTAAGTTGGAAAATCTACAAGAAGCTACAAAGAACAGATGGAAGACTTCGTAGATTGGAACCTTGCAGGAAGCAGGTTTGCAGGAGTTGAACCTCATTGGAATAGTAGGACCACGAAGAATGGGACTTCACCCTGGAGAAGATATATGACTGTTGGAGGCTCCCCGACCATTAGAAAGACTCTCAAGAATAGATATAAAACACATTTATGGGAATATGAACTCCTTTTAGACATTGAGACCGTGCCATAATGGACAGATTCACATTAATGGAAGCATTCTTGGCTATTGGAAGAATCTATTATGATGCCCGCTTATTTAACTCATCGGTCGCTGCGCCGGGACCACTTTTTGCTACCCATGATTACCTGAGCCAAGAAAATAATTATTCGTGTTTTGAGTTGTGTTATCTAAGAGAAGACCCTGCCTGTCTATTTGATTACCCCACCTGTCTATTTATCTACCCCGACTTGTCTATTTAAAATTGAGAATGTCAAGAAAACCCAGTGCATTATAAAAGTCTATTGAAGACTTCCTCAGAAAGTTGATGGCCGATAGACCGATATCTGAACGAGTCTAGGCGTCATCGACTAGGGGATTGCACGGTTCCCCTTCGACTAGATATCGTTCTGGTCATGTTAGCCCCACAACTGAGCAACAAAGTAAGCATCGCGGTGATCTGGTTAATGCAAAGCAGATCCCGTCGATCTTACCGGAGTATATCCCACCTTTGGTTGGCCTTGTTACCCATGATAGCATCCCATGATATTTTGAGTACACCTTGTTCACCGTGTACATTCTAAAAGGAATACGTGTAGTTGGAAGTCAGTTGGGATAAACACCACTACTGAAGAACAACGATTTCAATCTAGGCGACATGAAGAACTATGATATGCTAGAGCCCCACCACTACTTGATGAATTCAACTGGGAAGAATCCTCACCTCATCTCCCAGCCATGGATTAAGGGACTGGCACAGTCCACCGTGCTAAATGTGATGAAGATTCCCCATTTTTCCTACCACTAGTAGGTTATGGCTTGCGTTAAAATTCCTTTTCATGCCATCATGGCGGATACTTGTGGCTCGACCAGAGGATTACTGTGGATCCGACATTGATCCACCAGATTACAGGCTTAAGCATGAAGGGACCTGACCCTCATCAGTTTTGTCCAGGGAAGGCCTCAGATCTCTCCTTGACACAACACATCAAGGAAGCTAATGACGAATTCAAAAAAGGAAAGTGAGGTTACAAGGTAGCCTCTATATCAGATGGCACAGTGTGCCTCACTTTCCAACTCATAGCTGGCAAGATTGTAAGAAATGACTGCCCCACATAGGTCACTGAGTTCATGGTGGACCTTGCAGGAAAATGTGTGGAGGGCATGTAGATGAACTGGGTGAGCTACTTTGTCAATGAACTCGAGAAGGATTTTCGTGAAGCCCAATATTTTGGATATGATTTCCACTTTAGCTAGCTGATAATTTTGATCACATTTGTCTCTTGGAAAATTCTTGAAGAAGCCACCTTCCCAGAGATCGAACCATCGGAGCCGTTGGCCACTAGGTTTTTAACCTTGTGGTACACAAACGACATGACGAACCACTGGTAGTCCAACGCTGTGTTTCATGCATACTATTAGCAATTGAAGGTTTACATTAAGTCATTTCTGCACATGAAACCACACACCTTGCACCAGTACAGACCAATATCCAAGTTCCATGCAGATCCACATTTCATATATATCACTGCGTGCAGAGATGAGAACAAGGAAGATTTACATTCGCAATACAAGCTAACAGATGAAGACATGGAGCAGATCATGAAGGAGTGGCCAAAGGAGTTCCTTGTACCTGTCATTGATGCAGAACTCTCCGACACTGACACCATAGAAAGCCCCATGGTCACCTGTATTGAGAATGTCGGACAGTCCAATGGGATGAATATTAATAAGAAGTAGGAAGAAATCCAGAATATAGATACTGATGAGGAGGACAACGCGTCTGAAGAAAATGGGTCTAGATCGCTCGGAGGAGGAGGAGACCAACAAGATGGAAAAGCAGGAGGGGATGAAGGAGAAAATAAAGGAGAAGGTGAAGCTACACCACCTCAAGATTCCCCTACTAAAACAATAACACAACATAAGAGGAAGGTTTCTTTAAAGAAACCTTCAGCATGAAAGAAGACACACACTAGTAAGCCCCAGTTCGAGGCCATGCTCATGTAGGACGATATCAGTTTGGTCTGTGGAGCTATGCAGGATGCTTCCAAGGACATCTTGTAGAGATATGGAGAAAAATAGGAGGAGATGTATGGAAGGATTGAGAAGTAACTAAAATAAGTACAACAAGTTGTTCGTTTAGTTGGCGCAGTACCTACTGCATCACAAACTGCAGAATTGGGGGATGAGCCAAACCAATTGAAAATCCTAGTAGATGAAACATAAGCTCGACTTCAAAGAGTCTAGGAAGAGAAGGAGAAGGCTAAAAAATCCTTGAAACAAGAGAAATATGAAGCTTTATAACAACTACGAGTAGTGCGGTACAGTCTGACTACCTATGAAAGTGAGAGAGAAGAGTTTCAGATGATTCTCAAGGAGGAAAAATCCCAGATACAGAGAGAAAAGGAGCAGTTTCTCATAGAAGGGGCCATAATCAAAGAAGTGGTGAATAAATAATTTCACTCTATGCTAGGATTGGCATAGGAGGAACAAGAGTCGGTCGAGGTTCAAGTGGTGAATCTTGCTGAGACCATACAACAACTTCAAGAAAGGATAACCGAATTGGGAGCCCAAGCTATACCGAGCACTCCATAAGAGGTGCATGAATAGAGGGAGGAAGCCACTAAGAACATAGTAGTAAGGATCAAATCCCTCACCTCAGAGTGAAAATAACTGAGTGATAGAAGCGCACAGACATATGAATGCCTCGCAGAAGATCCGAAGCTAAGGAAGTTGGAAGCGTAGTTACAAGAGACACAACAACAGGCTTCCTATGTCCAGAAGCAGATGAAGCTACTCACCGCAGTTGAAAGAATGAAGAGATATTAGGAACAATGCATAGTGAAATAGCAGATCAATGCCCTCCAGGGAAGGGTAATGGAAGTTGCACAGAAGCTACAACCTATGTAGGACAAAGCCTGCAAGATGTTTGAAGAAATCGAGGGACAAGGATTGCAACTGGACCAAGTGGTTTCATTGGTAGAAAAGTGCCTGGAAGGGCATGTTAGAGTGCAAATGATCCAGGAGCTTGTTGAGAAAGAGGCTCAGGTGAAGTAGCAAGTCAAGGTAGCTTGAGTTAAGCTCAAGGCCTTCGAAGAAACATTGACTAGACCTGAGTGACTTGAGACGAGTCACTAGTGAGTGTTGGGGGCCTGTTGGCCCTCGACCAAGTTTTGAGGAAACCTTGGTTAGGTTTGGACCATTTTTTGGACTTCGACACATTGATTGAGGAAGGAGATCCCAGGCGTAGCTGAGATCGCAGATCTCACCGATTTTGTGGGCTATGTGGACCCAACAAGGGGTTCTTTAGGGTTTTTGTAATGGGTTATAGGATGTTGGCCCATGGGTTCTCCCATGATTAGGCCTTATTGTAAGGGATTGTAAAAATATAAATAAGTAAGAATGTATAGGAGAAGTAGAAGTTTTTGGTAGTGAAAAGTGGCTAAGTGCAAGTAGTTTTGGGTTTCTTTGTGCAATAGATGTATATGTGTTGAGGCGTTGTGCTTGGTAGAAGGTTGGATCTATGCCTTGACCTAGTTTTGGAAGGCGGATTAGGTGCTCAGTGCACAGATATCCTATCCTTTGCAAAGCTTGACTCTGTGGCTTGGTGCACAGGTGTTACACATGATTTTGGTCATCTTGGTGATGTATTAGCAATAGTGTACTCAGGCTCCCAACAAGAAATTTCTCCTAAGAAAAGTAGCGTTTATCTCCTTCTAGAAAACATATTTTCAAAGTGAGTTCACAGGCTGCATATGGCCTAGGGTGCGAGAATGACCCATTCTTGCAGGCCACCTTCATGTAGGGTGTGAAATTCTCATAGGTTGCTCTATACACAGGGTGCAAACTTTTTTTTAAGCTTGTAAAAGAGAAGAAGTCTCGAGGGTTCTAGAAGGGAATCTTCTAGAAAATGAGTTGGCATTCGTATGGTTGTCATTTTACTGGCTTCTCTGATTTGGTGGATCATTCTCATCCATGTAACCATATGACCCTCTCCTATATATTGAAAGGATTCTCATGGAAAAGGTTAAGCAAGATTAATTGAAGAATTGGTGAAGGAATTGTGTGAAGAACCCTGCTTGAACAAAAGCTTGGAGACTCTAGTAGGTCTATCAAGAGGAATTGGACCTTCTTCATACAGGTACAGAGAAAGTGTGTGTGTTGGAACCAAGAGTCACCAAAAGGAAGCTTGCGACATCAAGGCGATCAGGTTGTATCTTCTAGTTTCAATTAATATGATACAGTGACATGTCCCTTTCCCATAAAGTCACTCTTACTTTATTGTGCAATTCCTTGATCCTATGGATAAGTTGAAATTGAATACATTTTGCTATCTTCAATTTGGTTGGTTTGTGTTGTCTTGTTCTTGACCTCACGAGAGAACTAGAGCGAATCCGGAGCAACAAAGACTTAAGGAAGCGATACAAAGGTATGTCACTTGTTCCTCTTTAATAGCTAATTCAACAGTCGTAACTTAGGGAAAGAGTCATGCCCTGTCATGTTTTTTTCTAGATCCAAGTGGATCTAGGGAGATCTGTTAGTGTCCAGACCTATTAGTCTAATAACAACAGGAGTAATGAAATGTAAGATATTGACGAATAATAAAGAAGACGAAGAAGTTGGTGGACGTAGCCCCACATTGGGGTGAACCACACATATCTTGTGTCTTTGGTTTGCTTTGTGTTGTGTTGTTTATGTTTTTTCTCAATGATTTTATGTATGATAGATAGATCTATTGATGCTTAGTGATTTACTTGTGCTAAAGATAAATGAATGTTATACCTAACTCAGTTCTATGTGCTAAGTGGTTGAAGTACTTAATATTTATTGTTGCTGCGCCTATCTACCTTTAGGGTTTGTTCTGCGATGTTAATAAAGCTAATAAACTAATGCATATCTTCAGTGTTACTAGAATACTATGCGAAGTATTATAATCATAGATCTGTGTCCCAGCTCGGTTACAGACACATGCATCCTGTAACCCCCCTTGCCGAAAGGGCTGGTAGTTAGGGTTTTTTGGTGCACTGTTGAAGCGTTGAATCCTAGGTCTGCCCTATGCCAACAGGAAAAGAAATTCATCGATTTTGAATATGGTCTTGACTGGACTCTTGGGATGGCTAACTCATGAAGGTCAAGAAAAAAAATGTAGAAAGGTCGACTAAGGTTGACTAAAAATTCCCTTGGACAAAAGCACATAAGATGATTAGACTCAGGCAACATGACATTGACATACGTTTGTGATGCAGGAGGCAATGGAAACTCTCCATATGTTTGGAAGAGTAACCAAATAGAGGAGGATATAGCTCTATGTAGAGAGAACAACTTCCTAAGGTCATACTAGATCCCAATTCTTGACGAACAAATGAAAGGATGTTCTTTGTACAAGGGAGAATCTCTTTGGTATCTAAAAAAGAATGTATATTTCCCGTCCGCTCTTTTTGGAATATTTGATTTTTTTGTCTTTTTCAATTTTTAAAGATCTTGAAAAAGAATAAAATAATTCTACATTACAAAGGAGGAATGATAGTCATGACAAGAAAACTGGTTCCAAGTGCATGGAACATACTAATGCTCAAGGCAAGGAGACATGTGTAGGATAAGGAAACTCGAGGAAAATTCCTCCATGGTTCAAGGTGTCAGATCATAGAGGAAAAACGTGTTGCAAGGCTTGCATATAAGGAATGCTTCAAAGGTTCAGTTGAGAGCAACATGGAGTCGACATTAGGCCAAAGACGCAAAGATGAGACTCGCAAATGCAATTAAGCATGACACAATGAGACCGCTTCTATGCATTTTTTATGAGCCCATATAAGGTAAGCTCGGTAGTTTTTTCATGTTTAGAGAGTCTAAAAAACACAAAAGAAGACTCCATGGAGTACCTTTTTCGAAGTTAGTCTAGTCGGTTTGAAAAAGGGTTAAAATTTCACCAAAAAGATGTCTATTCAAAACCATTTTAACGAGTGTGACAAAGACATGATCACTTTGTTAGCACTCTGTAAATTTTTTTGGCTGAGAAAACAAATGATAGAGGTAACCTACAAATCAAATTTAAGGCTGGAAACTAGCCTTTCCAACCTAGATAGGGCTCTCTCTTTGAGACTTAGTCTCTACTAGATAATAACTTTGAATTGCTAGCTAGATTGATGCATTTGTGGGATATTTTTGGTTTTGATGGAAGGGGAATACAGAAGCTTGGGCCATGGACTCAATTTCTTGAAAGAGAGAGAAATAAATGGCTTGGTGAATGAAAATTTGAGAGGATAAAGGTTAAGAAGGAAATGTTCTTTCAGTTCAAATGCCATTGTGTGTGGTGAAAGAAAGGGTACATAAAGCAACTAAGAACACCATTGAAGATGAATTCTAAATTACTTGGAAGAAAACATAGGAGTTTAAATGGAAAAGTTTAGAGCACCACGTGGTGAATTCTATACTTATTAAACATTCCAATTTAAATAGAGTAAAGACATGAATATATAGAAAAAAGGAAAGCACATCCATAGAAGAGATCACCATACATCACACCACCACCATTAGAATATTTTTGTCAAAGCCTCAGGACTTCTGCATTATATTTCAATCAATTTCGAAGATTACATTCAATAGTCTATTGTCTACACTACTTTTCCAACCAACCTGGCTTACATTAAAGAGAACAATATATAAAGAAAACTATGCTCCTTGGGCTACAACGCCTCAAACTACTTCTCCTAGAATTTTTGTTCCGGTTATTCCCTGCCAGATGACCTTTCAAATGGAACATACTAAAAATGGAAACCCAACTGCACACAATCATGTCATAACCGACGTCTTTATCATGATCATCCGATCATCAGTAAGTTTCAATCATTAGGAGGTGATGCGTCAACGTTTCCCCTTTGAGTGGTTACCCGAATGATCGAGTGCACTATTAGAACTCTGCCACCTAGTGTAACGAGATTTGGTGGTGTTGTTCCAGATTTTGTACTTAAGACAAGAAAGTACAGGGTCTAAAAATCCGAAAGTGAGTAAAAGATAAAAAGGGGAAAAATCAACCTTCGGGAAAAGGAAGCTAAGGCTGATTTCTAAGTTGTCTCTATCTCAGTTCCAAACGTTCCTGGATACTTATATCCCGTTCAATTGTGGCCCATGAACGTTTGAGTTTGACCTAAGTGATGGAGGCTTTAAGTATGGTGTCAAAAAGGTTCAAAGCAATGTTGGTTTGATCTGATAGGCCAGGTTCAATGTTGGGTTGTCTTGCAAAGGGCACAGTCATGGAGGAACAAAAAATGAAAAGAAAGTTCAAGGTTTTAAAATGCTACTTCAATTTTTTGATCGTATAAAAGAGAATTTTTGAAATCCGATGTTAAAGGTAGAACACAAACCAAAGGCCTTCTCCCATAACTGAGTTAAATTTTTAAAGAATCATGTATGAAATGTGAGAAAACATTAAGCCGTCAACAATGTGAGGCTCCTATCAAGGTAGAATATCGCCCTGTAAACAGAAGAAGAAAAAGGCAAGAAGTAATCTGACGAAGCATAAAATATAGAGATCTAAAAAGTTCACAGGTCTTGTACCTACTGATAGCCTATATAAAGGAAAAACTGCAAGTGATTAGACGACTAAAAAATTGGCCACCACAGTAGAAGTTGCACTAAATTGTAGCTAAGCATTCATCAGAAATATACGCGAAATGAAATTTAATGTAAGATAATAGAGAAAACAAAACTCATAACTCGGTCTTCATGGAATCATGAATCTTCAGATTTCTTTGTATTAATTTTCAAAAGAAAGCAAGTGTCTATTACAATCGGCCCAGAAAGGTCCAACCCCCACTGTTCTCACTTCAAAATGCATATTTATACAAACTTCTAAACATTCAGATCTCAATCATTCAGAAGTTTTCGGTTACAAAATGAGAAATTTAAGCATTTTTCTTCTTTGTCTTTGTCCTCCCTCATGTAGGTAGAGCACCTTTCTTTCTTTACTCTTCAGGTTCTAAAAATAGAACAGACAAACACTTGTCATTATTTGGCACCAGAAACCTGCCCCTTCGCCTGCTAGGTGCAAGTGACGCACCTCTCCACCAACTGGGCTATCAACCTAGAAGGCTCTGCTTGGTTGTTTGCCTCAAAAGTGTAACAATCCTTTGCTAACTGTGGCAACCTTCCCCCTACTTTTCGGTCTTCAGTGATGATGGAACATAACTGTAGACTAGGTTTTATTAACCATTTATCCACTTGGACTATATCAGTCTGGATTTTCTATGATATTTCAGCCTGCTCTTTTTCCTCATTCTCCTTGATATTGAGTAGGTGCTTGGCTATATCGATATGGCCTAGTGTCCCAGTGCTTCTTTCCCTATCAATATTCAACAAAATTTCATTTATCAAGCTGAATGTTTCTTCACAAGAATTTCTCATTTATTTAGCTCGTTCTCTGCTTTCTGATATATTATGCTCCCACGCCTTTAGCAAAATATTTCCTCTAGTTTTCTCTGGGATGGAAAGCCTAGAACTACTGACCATTTCTTTTTTCATCGTGGCTATAACAGCCTCTTGGAAAGAGAC
The DNA here is from genome assembly GCA_032191745.1 of Picea mariana. NCBI lineage: Eukaryota > Viridiplantae > Streptophyta > Pinopsida > Pinales > Pinaceae > Picea > Picea mariana. The sequence goes on along the minus strand of JASDQU010505234.1, from coordinate 107,261 downwards.
CCGAGCCACTCCAGCTTCTCTTTCTCTCAAAGAAATGTCTTCTAGTACTTGGTCAATGGTTTGGCAATGGTTTTGGATGGCCTCCACTTTAGCAAGTAAATCTTACTGAGCTACTGACACTCTTTTTCAGATTTCAATGGCTTGGGATTTAAATATCCCGGTACCTATAACCTAGCTCTTGGTAGAATTCAACTTTACCTATAACTGCCTGATCAGTTCTTCTTGCTAGCTTACTTGTGCTTGGCTGGTCTAGGCCAACTGATGTGTTTTCTAGAGATCGGATATGCGCTGCTCGATTTCCTTTTGATCGACTACTCTGGCTTGTTCCAGACCTGTGTTCACCTGATATCTGGCATTTTCCTTTGTTGTAGCTAGCTTAGCCTCCAATATACTGATCAAGTGGTTCTTCCGCTTTAACTTCTCCTTTAGAGATACGATGTAAAATTGGTTGGCTGTAGCAAAATCCCCCAACGTCCCTACTATTTGAGTGGCAAATTCCTCCTTTTTCATGGCCTTCCCATCGGCTAGGATTTTAAATGTTTTGGCTACTGTTCCTTCTTCACGGTAAATCTCTTGCTTCATGACATCCTTTCTCTTCTTATTGAAGAAAAAATCGTTCGGAGGCAACTCTTCTATAGTAATGGGCATGATTTCATCACCAAAAATCCACCCCGCTTCAGGGGTCCCCTTTGTGAACTATAGGGGAGTGATAGAAGCGATGGGACTGCCAATTTCCTTGGATGGTTTCTGTTGTATAACAATTGTGTTTGGCTTGCTCGATGCGGGCGATGGTGTGACACTTACCCCTTGTGGGAGTACTTCTTCTTGTCTCTGCACTGACTCGCCCGGTGCAATCACTTCTGGGCTTCCTTCCTCTGGTTTGGGGATCTCGGCTTCCTATTCCAGTTTCCCAGTTTCTTCTGTCTTTTCCTGATTTTCTTCCCGGTCAAGACCTGAATCCTTTGGGTCCTTGGGTTCCGTCTGCTGTATATCTATGGTCTGTGGGTTCTTACCCTATAAAACTGGGGGAATACAACTCTGCAAGTGTTCCTGAAATTTGAAAAGATCAGCCTTATCTCTAGGTGACAGGGCTTGAATCTGGCTTAGGACCTCGACATAGGATCTCTCACCTCAGAAGATGTCGTCATGAGGTGAGTTCTCATGTTTGTATCTTTTCAGGCCACAACTCACCATGTGATTACTCATGACCTTATGTGGGTCATGTTTCCTGAACTCGATGTTGACCAATTTAAATTCCTCCAAGGCCATAGCCTCGACTTTGTCGTGTCTGAAATATAATAAAGAATATGTATTAAAATGAATGGGGAAGGGCAGCCATACCTTCTTCGAAAAACCTTTAAGTTCTTTTCTTATGCCACCGAGCACGGTTTTCCTGGCAATTTCGTAGCATACCAGCTTATCCAGCACGAATAGTGGTAGAGCATATGGGGGAATAGAGGCGCCAAAAAACCTGATGTATGAAAATTCCACTTCTACATACCAGTCAGCCACACTACTCAATTTGGTGGTGAAGCTATCTGAAATCCTGGGTGGTCGATTACCGAAGATGGAGACATGCATCAGTACCATTACCCAATTGAAAATCTCGTATATGAATTTTGTGGCCTTATCCTCCCAAAGTTTCGAGTGATAGATATGGATAGGCTCAACATTAGATGAAGTCTAGATCCATCTCATTAGAGGGAAAGGCATCATAAAACAAATAGCATCCATGATGTAGGCAGACATGAAAAATGAGGTTGTCCTCTCACGCACCTTCTGCGCTTGATATTCGGTAATTTGATGGGTTAGACTATCTGATAAAAGTTTGTCCTAGTCGAATGAACAACCTTCAGCAGCTGTATAAATCAGAGGCACCCATGGGAAGAGAAAATGTGTGGTGTCCTCCCTCCCATACAACCTACATGCCATCATTTCTATATACCTGAATGGCGACTCTAAAGAGGAGATTGAATAAATACCATTAGAATCTGCTCTGAATTTTGTAGAGTGTGAAACCCAATCCTTGATCAGATCGGGCAAGGTTTTTCCATATTGCTTGCATTCCTTCTCCTTGAAACCTTCCAGAAACTTGAAATTGTATGCGAAGTTTGGTGTGGGTGACAGTTGATACATTGCCTGCAAATGTTCTAGTCTAAAAGTCCCAACCATCACCTTCTGTTCGCTGATTATAGTCCTGGTCAGGATATCAACATGGTCTAGTGCCC
>JASDQU010505234.1:67928-85144 GCA_032191745.1 Picea mariana | reverse complement strand
TCTGTCTTGTGGATGACTTTTTACAAATGTATTTACATGTATATGTGTGTGCTTTTCTTTTATGTGTGTGCAACATGCCAATCTAAAATTTGATTAGCTAGAGTATATGTTAGATAATTAAATATCCTAAGAACATGGATATACGTAATGCAATCGAAATATCGTTCTAAGAGATGTACCCTAAGGAATCGACGATGCAGAGTGGGATCATAAAAGCGGTAGACCCCATTTAACTGGGACACCATCAGCTGAGCATCTAGGTAAACCCGAAGGTGAGAAATACCCTGTGACAAATAATCACGATGCAATTCTATCACTACCCTATACTCGACAACATTGTTTGTAGTGTCACATAGAAAAATACCTCCGGAAGATAAAAAATGGCCTCTAGGTGAGAAAATCACCCAAGATACAAAAGAAAGCCTCCAAGTGTGCTGGCTAGCGCCGTCCGTGAACCCAAAATAAACCTCTGATTCACTTGACATCTTCCACAGTGAAAAAGAAGACATAAATAACTACACGTTCAAATAACAAAAGAGACAAAAATGTATAAGAAGCTATACATATATACAATAAGTCACCCAGGTGACCAGCCTAAGAGTAGTACTTCTTAAGGTAGAGCCCATTTCTAGGCTCCTCCAAGGCATTTCCCTCAAAATAAACCAGACGGTAAGCGCCCTTCTCCAAGAACTCTTTCACAATGAACGGTCGTAACCACACGGGTTTGAACTTGCCTGCCCCTAGAGGATATTTGTCTTAATCATAGACCAGGACAAGATCACCTTCAAAGAAAATATGAGGACAAACAAAATGATTGTACTGACACTTGACTCATTGCTTATGAGCCTCATTGGCTAGGGCTGCATCACAACGCTGCTCATCGAGATGCTCGAGATATAGAATGCGTTGCTTAGGTTGTGAAGTGTCCGACAGTAATTACATTGCCAACTTTAAAGAAGGAATCTAACACTCAATAGGTAAGACTACTTCCAACCCATATACAATTTGAAACGGTGAAAAATTGGTGGAAGTCTTCACAGCCGTTCGATAGGCCCACAATGTTTAATATAACATCAAATGTCAATTTGACTTAGTAGAATTGATCGTTCGTTGAAGAACAGTCTTGAGAGACTTATTCATAGATTCAACCTGACCATTCACTTGCGGGTAATAAGGTGACGAATGTTCCTGTTTAAACCCAAGATTTGACATTAATTAAATCATCATTTTTTTTTGGAAGTGACTGTCATGGTCAGTGAAAATCTCCTTTGGGATACCAAACCTTGCTACTATCTGATTAAAAATGAAAATATTCATTGTTTCTCCATCATTGTTGAATGTTGGCATAGATTTGACCCACTTTGTGAAGTAGTCTATTGCTACAATGATGTAATGATGCCCCTGGGATGAAGCTGGGTGACATGTAGTAAAGTAAATCCCCCACTTGTTGAAAGGAACAACAACAATAAAATGAAACATAGGAGTAGGATGTGCCCACATATTTCGAAAAAATATCTGGCACATGTGACACTTCTTGACCGCTTCCACACAATCCTTTATCAATAAGGTCCAAAATTAACCTTCATGTAGAATCTTTTGGGTTGTTTCCAACCCAGACAAATGATCACCACATGCTCTAGTGTGACACTTGTTCAAAACAATATCTGCCTCTTCATGGATAAGACATCGTTGAAGAATGCAATTGATGGGTATTCTATATGTACTAATTTCCCTCAATTAAATTGTCAACCTGGGGTAAGTAAACTTAGATTTGTGGCACAATATGAGCCAAGGAAGAAATAAAATCTAATGGAAATATTGACTAACTAAGGAGATGGTTTACCCTAGGGATCAACACTCTTTTCAATTTACAAATCTACTTTTTTAAAAGATGGATTTTAAAATCTATTTAAACAATAGATTCTATGTAAAGAAACTTTTAACTAACGAGGTTCAAGAAATTCTAGAACTATGAACTATTTGACCTAAATAGCTTTAAACAATCTAGGAATATGAACTGTTTGATCTACCTCTAAATAAGAAAATAACAAGTAATCTATATCCGAACTATCTAATCTATCTATTCAGTCTATTTTTGAATAAGAAAATAACAAATAATCCATTTCTGAGCTATTTGATCTATTTAATTAATCTACCTCTGAATGAACAAGCAAGTAAGCAAGTAAGCAAATAATCTATCAAAACTATCTTTACAAGTGAACTCTATTCTTAAAGTAAAAACTCACAATTATTTCTATCTTTCAGAGAATAAACACTAATCTACCTAACTGAAAGCAAGAGTATTGTGACAGTATTCAAATGTGATGATTGTGTCTATGGTGATGAATGACATCATGATGGCATCTAACTACCAATGACAATTCAAGTGGAATTAACTCAATGCTAACTTCTACACATAAATGAAATGTATGGATAAGGCAGTCTATAGAAATTTTTTCCATCATAAGAGAAACACTAGATGTTCTTGGAATCCATATGATCTTTAAACATTGTGCAGAAGAGATTCAACATCAACCATTTTCTCTATCACACTGTTACTGGAAAATACTTTGCTCAAAATCACTAATTCAAGAAAATCTACAAACTCATAATTAGCACTTAAACGAAAATCCTAATTCAAATTAATAACTAAGATAACACTAAAAATAATCTGTGTAGAATCAATAATTTCTGCAAACCTACAAACGCATAACCAATGCTAATTAGAAATCACAACTCAAATCCATAACTAAAATAACATGGAAAATCACAATTTGAAATTACAACTAGGGTATCATGGAAAATCATAACTCAACATTATAAGTATGATGCTATTGAAAATCATAACTCAAAGTCCACTTCTATCTTATCATGTTGATGCTAAAATAAAAATTACCAAATAAAACAAACCTACAGAGAGTATTTGAAATTAGAACTTAATAAATAAACACTATCTAAATTAGTACTCTGCAGAGTGATTTACAACTAGAGAGAAAAAGACATGACAACATAATTAAACAACTTCTACACAAGTGAACTACCACCTACAAACAAAATGTTAAGAATCTAAATATTGAAAAGTACCCATGGACATCCACAAATGCTCTATGATATACACAGAATTCAGAAAATGGGCTGCAAATTAGAGAAGATATACATGGAGGTGAATTAGACAAGCAATTAGAAATAAAAAATATATACACAGTGAATGAAATTTAAATAAGCAACTTTGAAATAGTATATGAGATTCAATTATTCAGATGAAAATATATATACTGATATAAACAACTACCCAGACCATTGGTGGGCCCCCCAAAAGGTCATGGAAATACTTCAATAGGAAAACGTAGTCACTGAGTTAACACAACATTGGCATTGATCATTAAAAAAAATAGAGTATAGAACAAAATGAAGATAATGTCTATGTATAAGATAAAATTTGTGTCTTCTTCCTAGCATAGGAAGTAGTATTTATAGATTATTACAGAGCTTGAGAGGTCGACCACTAGAAGTTTCGACACTCTCTAAAAAAAGTAATTCATTAAATTCATTCTAACAGAAGGCATATTTCTTAAAAACCTTGTGAACTCCACTTAGCGGCCGCTGCAACTACCCAAGTCTAGATGTGTTGAGATCCATGGTTGGAGGGCATGAGTGGGCATAAAACCCATGTTCCTGATTCGTCCATGAAATCTCTCCGATGTTCTAACCGCTAAATCCTCTGTGCTCCGAGTGCTGGATTGAGTGTCAGATGGAGTGCTGGATCGAGTGTCAGATCAAGTTCCAGATGAAGGTTTGGACGAGGGACTGGATAGAAGGTCGAGTCATGATTTCAACCTGTTGCAAGCAAACAAGAAATGTTAGATCACTATAATCAATCAACTGAAGATGAATTAATTGTAAAACCATTGCAAAATGATGATTATACATACCTCGTGCAATTCCATGGAGAATTGATGCATAAATCTTGATAATACCTTTAAAAATGGCTAAATAAGAGCATAGAATGTATAATTTTCATATGCAAAAAAGGATTTGGCCATTGGAAAAACAATCAAAACACCAAACCAACATTTGTCTCGTGCCTAAGGATTTACAAGTCCCTCTGCAAACAAAAATGGATTACTCGACATAACTATACTCATGAAGGAGGGGGTGGATTGGCTTTAGAATCTTCTCCCTCATGCCATGGGGACTTTGTCTTAGGCCTTTTGCGATGTTTCAATTGAAACTGGATACTATGATTGGTGGTGTTCATTTGATTAACCAATCGTTGAAGAGAGTTTACTTTTTCTTGCAGGAAAACATTGCCATGATGCAAATGCCTATCCATGGTTTCTCGTTCTGCCAGTCGTTGAAGCAGCTGAGCATTTTCTTGTTGCAATTTCTCAATAGTCAAGGTTTTATCACATGGGTCAAGAGAGGAAGGCTTGGGTTCCTTGATAGATGTAGAAGGTATATCAACTTTAGAAGACGGTATAGGCATATGGGAGGAAGGAGTAACACTGCTTTTGTGAGGGAGACTTGGTGTAATAGGTTCATATTTGACCTCTTTATTGGGCTTAGACTCCTATACAAAAACTTCTTTGAGTCTTTTATGGGGAATATAATGATCGAAAGATAATTAAATAGGAACTGAAGTACCTGGAGGTTTTATATTGGGCTTTCCACTCATACTTTAGGTGCTTCTTCGAAAGGATTTCCCCTTGAATCGATTAGATCCTCTCCTCTTTGTAGGAACCTAAGGAAAATCTTGATGAAATGCATCTTGTAGATTCTTATATTTATAATAAATAGGTGTTGAAGGCAATGGGGAATTATCATCAGGCTTTTTAATTTTCTTACTAGATGAGGCTGTAGGGGAATCAATACTTTTCTTTGCCTTTTTATCAGACAGGGAGATATTTTGAACTGGAGGGTTTGTATTTTTGGGAGAATGAGGATTAGGTGAGGTGACAACCTTTGAATCGAATGATCTCTTTCTTTTCTTAACTGTGATATGGGGATTTGAAAATTGGTAGAGGAAATCATCCCATGTCTTACTATGTTTTGTGAATTCTGATATAACAAGAAATTTAATGAGGCCATGGTGAAACAAAATGTTTTGAGGGTTGGCCAAAGTTTTAGAGACCTGGGAAGACATTTTCTCAAGGCTTTTCAGGAAGTAGAAAGGAAAATTCAGGGGTTTATTAAATTGAAAATGGGCTAACAGACAAAAATGACAAGCGTTAAAAATAGAGTACCTACCTTCACAAGTGATGAGCCTGGTAATTACGATCAGGGGGTTAATCAATTCATCTTTGATCCATTATTTTGAATATCTTTTGGCTCCAGATAAGTTTTTGAATTTGGTATTGAACACTCTGTTATAGCTTGGAAGTGGAAATTTCGTGGCCAAGGCGATGGATTCCTCAGAAACCAAGAAGACCAGAGACCCTACATGAGCCAGTCTCCCATCAAACCCAAGATAAAATTGGAAAGAGATGCCATCGTCGTGCCCCTGCATACTAGCCAGGAACGGTCCCCAACCCGTGCGGAGGAAGATTTCTCTACACGTTGTGAATTTCAGAATGGCCAGTAGCTTCGTGTAGGAGGATGGTTCATAACGGTTGGGCATGGTTACAAAGAGAGTGATGAGCAGAAGGCCAAAATTAGGCAGAGGGTGAGAGCGACACAAAAAATAGAGGATGAGTGAAATGAGAAATTGGGGCAGAGTACCCGTTTCTTAATGCAATTGTGATGGAAACAGTTGAATCGTGGGTGAATTTGTCATACACGATTTCCATGTGTGATCATAATTGCGTTGAATTTGAATTTGAATGGTGTTTACTTTGGAGGAAAAAAAATTTATTTAAGAATTAGATCAATGTACAAGTATTCTACTTGGACATTTTATCATAAAATGCATTTATAAGTTTAATTCAATTACCAAAACAAAATTTGAAAAATACACCATTCAATTCGTCTAACTTACCATTGCAACGAGTGTAATTAATTCGAACGATCATACCTGCATGCGATCATGATCATTTACAATATATAAATACCTCACATGTTCCTCCATATGACACTTCATATCGTCCTCTAGATGGCACTCCATCCGGTCCTCCAGATGGCACTCCATCCGGTCCTCCTGTGTAAGTGGAAATTATCCCATAGTAAATGGGCGTTCATCCATAGCACTTAGCTTGGACAATTTCTGGTAGGCATGGTGAACAAGAGCATGGAGCATGGATAGAATGAGTATGAATATTATTATCCATTGTTGATTTCCTTGTCATCGATTTGTAACAATATAAAACAACTTGTTCCTCTTTTCATAGGCTTGTAATACAGATGATAGTGAGCATTTTGCAGTTTTTTATTGATATGTAATTGTCACAAGGAATAGTTAAATACAAGCAGTGTTCCATTGTATAAACATAAAAATAAAAATTCACAACAGGCTTATAACACATACAATGATGTCAACATTATAGAATTTAGCATGCCAATACAAACAATTGCTGATATAATAGCCCAAGATTTTGTAAAAACAATATGACATAATTTTTTACAGAGATTCTACATCCTCTTCTCATGGATTGTAATATATATGACAGTGTTTATCATTTTTCAACTTAGGAAACCCCTCCTCCACTCCTAAGTATCATGACACCTCACAATAAAAGATATAGGGAACCAGTCAATTCTCCCAATAGCCTAAGATTTACAATTTTATAAGTGTAGAGATAAATTTCACACATTAGTCTGATAATACAGTTAAAATATGGCCCCACCTGTAGGAAAAAACATCCTACATATAGTTAAGAAGAGGTAGGTGAGAGAGTCTTAGGATTGTATTAAAGTTAGTTTCCAATGGAAGATTGATGGAGTTCATTTACCTTTGATTAACCATGCATACTTATTTTCATCTTTTCCTACAAGTAGTGCCATACATCAAGACAAGTTTTAAGATTTAGGAATTTTATTTATTGTTTGTCAGATCATCACCCTCGCTAGGTAGAATGTCCGACTACTAGCAAGCCTGTTCAGTACTCCGACAGGTTTACCTGGTCATACCATAGACCTGTATCCACTTCTAGCAGACCTGTTCAGTATCCCGACGGGTTAACATATTACATCCTTTTACAGTAGAGACTGGTCCACCATGTTTTAAGTTTTGTGTATAAATATTTCTTTTTGCAAGAAGATGGGGAGGGAACTATGAAATTTTTTATTTTGTACTAGGATGGTATTTAAGTTAGAGGATGACTCTTCTTTATGTATTCCTTATAGATTGTCCTGATGTAAGGTACACTTAAGTGGACGTAGCCTATCTAAAGATATGGTATAATCAATCATTTTTAGTGTGTAGTGGATGGTAGCATTGGAAAAGAATAGAAAGGTATCTTCAGGCCCTACTCACTTTCTTCTTTTTTAAAGTTATATTGATGTTTCCATGGCTAACCACTAATCATACATTCTTGCTACTCTTTCATAAATATACTTTACTCACCCACTCATGGTTCTTAGGGAAATTGTACAAGTAACCTCTAAGTTTGATAAGACAAGTTGTCACTTCCTTATATCCTCTAGTGGTGGAGGTTTATGAGAAACTACCATTAAATATGCCTTGAGAGAAAGGAAGATAGAAATCTTGTAAAAATGGCTAATTTATAGCAGGCAATTTCTAACCATAACAAAAATTCATTGTCCAATTGATTCTTAAGACAAAAACAGAGTTAAAATATAGCAATATCTTCTTCTGAAGTAAAATACTTCCATTTTTGTCTCCTTGAAGTTGTCCACTTATGGTGAAATAAATACCTACAAAGATATCTAAAATTGTTTACCAAGAAAAACACACTTTAAATTATTTACATATGTACAATTAGAATTCATAAAAAGTTTCAAGAACAGGGGGAGGGAGAAGAAAATTCCCCATCCACCAAGGCCAATGCCTTGTCGGCTGACATGACCTGTATAAAATATTCTTTTGAAATGGGTCTATGGTAAAGTTTAAGTCGGTGTCCATTCACTACGAAAGATACTTGTCCATCATCAATTGTTTTTATCTTAACAACCCCATTATCATACATAGTAACTACCTCATAAGGACCCAACCATTGAGTGGTAAGTTTTCCTTTAAAAGTTTTGAATCAAGAATCAAATAGAAAATCCCAATGACCAGGTTGAAATTGTTTCTTCTTAATAGATTTGTCATGTTGCTTTCTCCTCGGGTTTTGAACTAAAATTGTTCGTTGGATAACAACTTGTATAATTAGATATCATTTTTGGGATTAACTGCATAGTGTAAGTCATTAATCCCAAAAATGATATCTAATATGTTGTGCTGCAAAATCCCCTCTATCTTGTATAATCTCATCCAATTCGTTCAATTGTAGGGCTTGTTATTTTTCTGCCTCATCTAGGTCTAATACTAATTGTGCAGCAATACAAAAAGTCCTTACTTGGAATTCAATTGGTATAAGTACTTGTTTTCCATAGACTAGCTTGTATGGGGTATGCCCAGTGGTGTTTCTTCAGGTGGTACGATATGCCCACAAATCCTTTGGAAGTCTATTAGCCTAATCTCTATGGTGTAATAGGAAAGTTTTTGTTAAGATAATTTCTAGTACTTTGTTCATTGACTCTACTTGTCCATTATCTTGTGAGTGATGGAGAAGACTTACAATGCTTGATCCCATTATTTTCTATTAATTCCTTCATCAACTTAGAAGTGAATTGTGTGCCCTGTTCTATAACAATTTCACGAGGAACAACAAAGTGGGTAAATATATCTTCATAAATGAATTCAACAACAAATTTTTTGGTATCCCTAAACAAGGCTTTTGCCTCTACCCACTTGGTGACATAATCTGTACAAACCAAAATATAATTCTTATTACGAGACATGGGTGAAATTGTTCCTACAAAATCAAGGGCCCATTTCTCGAAAGGTTCTATCATAACTTGGGCGTAAGGGGATTTCATCAACTCATGTGGGTCTTCCTATCCTCTAATAGCTATCACAAGTTCTCACATATTTGGCAGCATCCTTAAAAATGCTAGGCTAATAGTAACCTAAATGTAAAACCTTATATGATGTATGTTTGTCGGAAAAATGTCCACCCCATGGTCCATCATGAAAACTTCATAGGATTTATGGTATCGAATAATCAAGTCTGGTCCAGTACGAAAAAGGCCATGGCCAACCTAGGAGTAGTTATCTCTTTGTGTTATAATTCGACGCTTTTCATGAGGTGACAAATGAGCTGGTAACTTTCTAGTAGCCAAATAATTTTCCATGTCTACAAACCATGTGGTATTTATGGAGAGGGAAAATAGATGCTCATCTGGAAAACTATCATCAACAAGAATACTATCACCCTCATGATTAATGTGTGAGATAAAATCATCTACTAAGTTCTCTTTTCTAGGTTGGTCAAGGACGATGATATTGAACTCTTGTAATAACAGGATCCACCTAGTTACTCAACCATTGGTAATGTGTTTATTCATGAGAAATATAATGGCAGAGTGATATTTATGTACAAATACCTCATATCCTGTGATATAATGGAGAAATTTATTGATGGCATGGAAAACTTCCAAGAATTCATTTTCGGTAACTGTATAGTTTAACTCAGCAGGGGACAAGTTCTTACTCACAAAGTAAATGGCATAGGATTGTTGTTCTTGTTTTTGTCCTAGTGCTCCTCCTATTGCAGTATCAAAGACATCAATGGATATATGAAATGGAAGGTCCCAATTGGGTCCCCTAAGAATTGGTGCCACAAATAACTTAGATTTTAGAGTTTCAAAGGTGGTTTGACACTGGTCAGTCCAAAGAAAATCAACATATTTTGTAATAAATCCAAGCATTGGTGTAAGAATATTTGTAAAATTCTCAATAAATCGCTGGTAGTATCTGGTATATACAAGAAATCTTCTTACCTCTTTTTGAGTCTTTGGAGGTGGAATTTTGACAATTACCTCAATCTTAGCAGGATCCACTTTAATCCCTTCAGATGAAACATGATGCCGTAAGACTACTCCTTTAGTCGATAACATTTTACACTTTTCATGACTTAAGGATGGATTCATTTCTTGACATATGATAAGGAAAATTTTCAAATTATTTAGGGCTTCCTGATAAGTATTACCATATACTGTAAAATTGTCCATATACACTTCCACACAATCATGAATGAGGTTAGTAAATATCCCTAATACTGCTCGTTGAAATGTGGCAGGAGCATTACACAAACCAAATGGTAAGACCCTATAGCCATAGGTTTCCCAAGGACAAGTGAAAGTAGTCTTGTCTTGATTCTCAGGTTCTATGAGAAATTGGTTGTATCCGCTATATCCATTCAGGAAGGAAAAGTATCTCTTCCATGAAAAGGTATCCAAGATTTGGTCAATGAAGGGAAGAGGAAAATAATCCTTAAGAATGGCCTTATTAATTTCCAATAAGTCGACACAAATTCTCCATTTTCCGGTTACTTTATTTGGAACCACTACAAGTGGGGATACCCATTTACTATAAGAGATCAGATAAATAAAACTGAGATTCAATAGCTTCTGTATTTCTTCCTTTACTATATCCTTTAGTGATGGATTCATCCTCCTCTGGGGTTTCCTAACAGGTGTTACTTCTTCCTGGGTATATATGTGATGAATGCATGTGTTGGGGTGTATACCCTTCATATCGATATATTCCTAGGTGAATTCCCCTGATTGGTCTTTAAGGACATTTACTAACTATTCTTGTTGGTTTGCATCTAGTACAAAATTTATATGTAGGAATTTCCCAAGACTAATCTCATAAGGCATGGTATAAGATATGACAGATTCATCTATTTCAAAAACAAAATATGTTGAAGACAAAATTGACAAGTCCAACTGTTCCTGAAATTATTCACCAAACATGTACTCAAATTGGGGAAACGATTGTGGAAAATCAACACACGTGATTGCAAAAATAAATTTATTTAGCACATTTTTCATTGTTTTCTCCTAAAGTGCCCAGGATTGATCACTAGGAAACACAAGTTCTTCCCAGTTCTCATTATCATATGGACATTCAAGCCACCATATATTCACCATAACAGTTTGATATGGTGGGTATATGGTAAGATTTTGTATAGAAATTCCATTAGAGATAGTCATTTCACCTTCTCTACATCCAATAAATGCATTGGTTGTGGCCAACCAAGGTCTTCCCAAGATAACGGGATGCCCTTTAGCGAGATCCTTTGAATTAATGACCATAAATTCTATTGGATATTCCCATGAGGCTAATGTAACTATAATATCATCCAATATTCCTTTAGGTATAACTTTTTTATTATATGGTAATTCCAAAATAGTTGGGGTAGGTCTAAGGAGGGGTTTCAACTGTAATTTCTCTGAGGTAGTAACATTCATAACATTAATGGTTACCCCCAGGTCTATGAGAGTATTTCCGATGGGAACCTTATTAATGGTTATTGTTACTACGGGGTTCCCTAGGTTTGCTAGGTTTGCATACTTTGTGACCCTAGGATGCTCTGATATGTATTCAGACAATTCTCCTATCAAATGTACTGTTGGAGGATATTTCTGTTTCCTACCTAGTTTCTTGATACACAATTCTTTGACCACCTTACTGTAAATTGGAATGTCCTTTATGGCTTGTAACAGGGGAATTTTGACACATATATTCTTCAACTCATTTAAAATGTCAAATTCTGGTCGAATCGTCGGTTTCTCAATTGTTAAACTTTATGGATAAGAACAGAATTTTCTAATCTGTGAAGATTCACTTTGGGGAAGATTTTGTTCCCAGTCTTTAGGAATGATAACATGTTCCCACTTAGTTTCATCCATGGGTTGTTCAGGAGTTTCATCTTCTTCTTCTTCTCGGATGACTATTGAAGGCCTCTGTCTATCCAGAACTTTTCCCGAGCTTATTTGAATCTCATGTATTGGAACAAGAGAAATAACATATGTCGGGAAGGTTTGCATCTCAACATTGTGAAGAGGTTGAGTTGGTTTTTTATTCGGTTTAGGAATCGGTTGTGTTGGTAATAATGTTGGTCTTGGGGAGCTTGTATTTTGAAATTGTTGGGGTTGTTGTGGAATAGGAGGTAAAGGTGGGGGAACAAAACCTAGCAAAAGTTGTTGGATGTTCAGTGGAAACTATGGGTAAGGATGAGTGGGCATAGGAATAGGTGAATCCTGAGTGTTTCCTTGGGTATGCCCTCCTCTCCATCCTTGTAGCCAAGGGCGGTGTGAAGCATACTGTGGAGACCAGGTTTTCCAATTTGGTGAGTTCCACTGTTGTGGTAGTTGATAATAAGCTGGAACTTGAGGTGGTAGATCCTGGTATGTAGGTTGACTCCTAGGCTGCCATGGCCTCCTAGGTACATAAGAAGATTCTCTAGGATCCCCACTTCTATAAATGGATAATAAACCAGGTAGTGATGGGAATTTTTCAGTTGGGTGGTCTTCAGTATAGAAACCACAAATTGAAATGTTGTCTAATGGGCACTCCATTGGGGAATGATTCCTCCTGGACCTTGGAAAAAATATGCACATTGTTGCATTCTCTTCTTCTTGTTTCCTCTTAATATTTAGGGTGTCCAACTAGGAACATATTCTACTTAGGATATTGTTTTTGAATTTCTCCAATAGGTTTCCTATCTCTACCCTTGTAATACTACCTGAACTAACTATTTTTAGGTTTCTATTAAAAGGATCCTGAACACTCTTCCCAGTTTTGCCCCTACTCCTCAAGTAATTTCTAAACATTTCATATATTTTAGTGAATGGTTTATGGGAGATGTCACCTGATTCCATCAAGTTAAGTGTATCTATATATTCTTCCAAAATTCCTTTAAGGAAAAAAGTCTCGACTGGATCATATGGAAGGTCATGGTATTTCAATTTATGTGAGGTAATAGCAAACCATTCCATGTAATCTTCGAGACTCTCATCCTCTAACTGTTGAATTTTAAAAATATCAATACGAGAATCCTTGGATTTGCAATAGTCTTGGTATTTCTTAGGAAATATAGCTTTCATATCTTACCAAGACCTAATACCGGAGTCTCCTAACCCCATGAACCATCTTAGTGCAGAATCCTTGAGAGTGGCAGGAAAAAGTTTTAATTTATGGGCATCTTGCAAGTAGTTGTATCTTCTACACAAGATGTCAAACTCAAATAGGAAGGTATCTGGGTATTCAATTCTCTTACCATAAAAGGTGGGCAGTGCAGAGAGTGGAATGTTCTTCATGTTGACATTTTGTGTGGTATCCAAAATTGGAAACCCAAAGGTGGTTTTTGTTTGGTTTCCAACGTCTTCTCCCTCATCATGTCTCACATGGTTGTGATCTTCCCGATCATCCATACTAACTTGATCCCCAAAGAGAGAATACCTAAATGGTTTTATCCTTGAAGATAACTAAATGTCCCAAGGTTCTTTTCCAGGAAGGGTATCCCTTCGATAGAAAGATTTATCTAGTATTTGGATGTATGATACTTTACTCGAGCCTGTTGAAACTATTGGTGCCAAATTTGTTGTTTCAACTTGGGGTACAATTATATTGGCTAAATTTCCAAAAAGAGCATTTACCTATTCAGGTTCAATGATATCTACAAAGTTAGAGTCCCTTGATGGTGTTGAAAAGGAAAAGGTTGTGTTGGTTGGTTTTGATGAAGGCTCAAGTGGTCTTTCTTCTTGTCCCACTACTATTGATGTTTTAATTTTCTGCTCTATAGTCTCCCCAATTTTGGTCTCTTCAGAGACTTCTTTAGCTCTTTGGGTTGAGCTATCCCATAATTTCTGGTATCATTTTGCAGAGTTTATGGGTGGAGTGTTCCTTCCTCCAAAAATGTTAGAAGTAACCTTGATCATAAGTTTTGGTTTGGTTTTGATATATCTTCCTTTTGGGTCCCTAGGTTTGTTCAAGAAAGCAGTACAAAAAGAAAAACTACCATTGGGTTTGGGGGAACCTGCTATAACAGTTGCACAGGTTCTTACCTCTTGTAATAAATTTCTCCCACCACCAAACTAGTGGTAATTCTCAGAAATAATCTACTTCCTAACTATTTTCTACCTTAAGACAACTCCCCGGCAACAACACCAAAAATGATGGGTATTCTATATGTACTAATTTCCCTCAATTAAATTGTCAACCCAGGGTAAGTAAACTTAGAGTTGTGGCATAGTATGAGACAAGGCAAAAAGAAAAGCTAATGGAAATATTGACTAACTAAGGAAATGGTTTACCCTAGGGATCAACACTCTTTTCAATTTACAATTCTACTTTTTTTAAAGATGGATTTTAAAATCTATTTAAACAATAGATTCTATGTAAAGAAATCTTTAACTAATGAGATTCAAGCAATTATAGAACTATGAACTATTTGACCTAAGTAGCTTTAAAAAATCTGGGATTATGAACTGTTTAATCTACCTCTATGTTATAACCCTAAATTGCTCTACATATGCATACCTGGCCTTTGGCCCTCTTACTTGCATTTTTTTCCAWGCCATCATTGAGTTGCTCTTCTAAAACACCCATTTTTTGAAGATGTACGTGCCTTGCATCAATACTGCCCACATACATACACTTGTTGAACCATTATAGCCCATACATGTATGCATGTTGCACCACTACAAACCGCGTATACTTGAAAAGGTTGCAAAAAATAAAAGGTTGCAAGGAATTCATTGAGATTACGGGCTATTGATTAGTTTCCCAACTAATCCATCGCCTATAGCCCATCACCCAACCGAATAACCATCCTTTTGTCATATAAAAGGAGGTGTTGGGGTCTCATTCCACATCGAGATATAAGAACAGTGAAACTCTGCCCGTTTCACATCCCCTCCCTTCCGCAAGTAATTGCAACCCTTTTGTGAGAATTGCCTCAGAATTCCCCAATTTTCCCTTCTTCCTGCATCAGAACCCATTTCAATTCCCAAGAAGAAGGTTGAGAGGAGAATCCATATAGAGGTGCACTTGGATATTGGTGAAGAGGATCCTGGACTAGGTTCATGGAGCAGTAGCTGGATTTGGTTGTAAGTAATGATTGAGTTATTAATAAAAGAAGTACTTTTCCTATCCCAAATCATGGTGTATCAAATTTTTCCATTTGATTTATGCTTTTATTCTAACATCTAACCCTAATTTGTATACAAATTGCATGCTTGTATATTTCTGTTTGTCTATCTTGGAATGTAGGCCAGCCTTGGGAGGAGGCATGCAGTCAATGAAGCTTTCAAGCGCGAGGGGATCATCACCGGACATGGAGTAGAGGTACAGTTACCCGATCCTTCTCATTTTGATTTTCTTGTATGAGTTTTGGGCATGTTTGGGGTAGTTAGAGAAGTAGGAGACTTTTAAACGGTTATTGATTTGCCTACATTGTAAACCCTGGTGTAGCCATAGGGTTTTTTTTTTCCGCTAGCAGAACTGGTGACCATAATGGGGAAGCCTCTAGGGTTTTAGGGGATTTTTTGGGTGTTCGATTGGTTTTGTACCTTTCAAGTTTCTGTTGAGTCTGTTGAGTCTTATAAGGGATTCTGGTCACCTGTTGGTGCCATTCCAGTTCTCCCAGCCCTGTCAGTCACTCCATTTTATTTATTTTTTTGAGGAAAAAGAGAGGTGTGCACCCCCTACGGTGGGTCAGCCCGCGTACATATGCGTCTTGTGTAGTAAACAACCCGCGTACATACGTAGGCTGTGGAAACAATAGTAGCATACCTGGTTCAAGAAACCATTTTTTAAAAAGAGGCAACCAACCTCTTTCCTGATTGAGGTTTTACTTCTCAGGGTTTCTTGACAGAGTTCAATGTCTCTGTTTTTATAGTCATAGCTTGGGTTAGATGTCATTTTGCTTGTCTTTTTGAAGATTTCTTGTGTTTACTTTTGAAATGGTTTAAGGCGAGTCTTTGGGTTTTTTCTATCAGCCTATTTGGTGTCTTTAGTGACTCCCTATGATTCGCAGTGAGCCAAAGGTCTGTTTTGATCTTGTCTTGTATTTTATTTTTCCCCTTTCATTTTCTTTAAAGAAAAGAGAAAAAAAATTATTTCAAGTTTTTCCTGTTTGAAGCATTTTCAAAAAAGAAAAAGAATTTTTATTCTTAGTTTGGTAAAGTAGTTGGAGTTAGTTATTTTACTTGAAAGGAAAAAGAGTTCATTTTTTAAATTCTTTATTGATTTCTTAGAACTTAAGTAGCTCGTAGTCGAGCGAAATTTCATTTTAGGTATTTTTTTTATAGATCTTGAAAAACGTTAGCTACAAAAAAGTTGATTACAAAGAGCTAGTTGTAAATCTTTATTGTTGACTAGAAGTAATTTTGCTTTCAGAGTTTCGTTTCTTTCTCCTCTTTTCGTCTCTCATACAAATCACTAGTTTCACTACCATATCCTTTGAGTTAAAACAATCCATTTAAAATGAATGCTAAATTTAAAATTAAATAGAATTTTATGTTTGTAGGGTCAATCAACTAGTTTAGGGTTAGAGCCTTGAATTAGGTTGGAGAGGAAACTCTTCAAGGATTTTAAAAAAACATTGAAGTTAGATCTAGGGAGTGTTAAAGTCCAGTGACGTGAAAGTTATCTGGGACCCCCCTCTAACACAGGGGATAAACACGAGGTTGCGTGAGGAAAGGCAATGAAGATAACCCATCCAAAGTCGGACTAAACGTAGTCAGAAACGCATATTGAGGATTTGTCGTGGGATACTATCGCTCACATTTGCCTACGGAGCTTCGTGGACCTCAAATCTGTTCAAAATAATTAGTTGTCTTTCAGACCACTTGATTTCAATAGCCTCAATAGGTTTCAAACTTTTTATCCTGCTCATTGTGATCCAACTGATTGTCGATTGTACCCTCTTGGTGACTGTTTGTGAGATGGAAACTTAGTTGCCTTTTTTATAGGGACTTACACAAGTGACTGCAGGGGTATACCACGGTACCTAGGGCAGACATAAGGTCACACTTTGTAGAGTATACCCAGAGGTTACTTCTATGTTCGAGTTTCACTTGCACCGGTAAGATTCTCTAGTGTTGGCTGGTGTAACTATTCTTCCAACTAGATAGTGGTTTGCTTGGTTTATGTTATAGGAAGTTTTCTAGTGTGTGCTTGGTTTTAAACATTAGTTAAAACCTTATTGTGTCATTGATATTTTAAAAAATTGGAAGATAAAGAGCTTTGTCGGTAGTGAAGGCTT